>CAJQZM010039095.1:53974-97313 GCA_907164665.1 Colias nastes | reverse complement strand
TTATAAATAATGGAGATAGAATTCCGGGAGTCGGGAGATTTTCGTTGGAAATTTCCTCCTCTTTAAGAATCTTTTTTCAAAATTTCTGAAATGTTAATAATTTCGGAGTTATTAACAATAAACGAAATACCTTTTTTTTTGCAACTTAATTTGTTTATAACTTTTGCAATTTTTTGTGTGCTAATTAATACACAATTCCGATACATTTTTCTAGACGTCATTCCGAATCAAATGAGCTATCGCACGTATTTTTAAGAGCCTTATCTCTATTTTACGCCATTTTCAACTTATCACTCAGACTAATAGAAGGAGATTATAATTTAAAAACTTAATTTTCTATGTTGTATTAAGTAAGTATGAATAAAATAATTTTCTTAATACATAAATATTAATGGATAAATTTTCCTATAAAATTGTACTTTTATAAAAGGCGATTCTTGGTTCATAAAATGAAAAATGAATATACTTATCGATACTCTTTTTAATATGGTACGATACATCATTGTGCCAAATATCTGGAAATCTAATAACAAGAAGGGTATACCTAGGCTCAAATTAAAGTTAAAATATGAATTTAGATTTTAGACCATCAAAAACTAACAGCATGTTCTCATAATTTACAAGTTCCTGTATGTAAACGTTCACAAAGTGACGGTTTGCATTTAACTTAATCCACTCGAGTAAGTTTTTCTTCTCATTAAAGTAAATAAGGAGTGCCTTTTAGAAATTATAATTCTTGCTCTCTAAGACTCGGAGGAAATATTTCGTATTCTGCCTGAATGCGGGAAGCACTTAAGTCTAAATGCTGAACATTTTAGCGTTAAGAAAAACACAATATACAGGCGTCTTAATGTATTGTGGAGTGCGTTGTGGTTTTGGCAATTAGTTTGACCGTGTCATGCTTACGTAAAGTGAAGTTAGTATAGATACGGACATACAGGTAAAACTATAAGATGTATACAAATTTGTATTGTTTGGAATTCATTACAATTATGAATATTATTATTGAAATACACACAGCACAAAATTTTTGATCGTGTTGACATCTAAATATTATTTTTTAATGATTTTTAAACACTACATAGTATAAAACAAAGTCGCTTTCTTTGTCCCTATGTCCCTTTGTATGCTTAAATCTTTAAAAATACGAAACGGATTTTGATGCGGTTTTTTTTAATAGATAGAGTGATTCAAGAGGATAGTTTTAATATATAATTTATTAGGTTTTAGACAAAGCGGGCGAAGCCACGGGCGGTAAGCTAGTTACTTATAAGCCCAAAAAGTACAATAGCAATATAATATTACAATAACCTTCTTAATTTAACTCTGAATATTTTTTAATAAAAAATATCAAAACTCGGATACATTAACATTTACCAATTAAAGATATTATTTTTAAACTTGTCGTTATTTTAAACCTTAGATTAAGGACCAACCCTTAATCTAAGTTTAAATCCTTGTCAACAACAGTACTTTATCGACTATCACCATACATTTTTAATTATACAAATATTCCGACAAATAACCCACTGTTTTGATAGTGGTAAATCACAATTGCAATTAGTTTATCGACAGCTTGAATCTCGCGGCACAGAATACATAATAGTAGCTAACTCGCGGTTTCAATTGTATCGCATGTCAGAACGAACGGTTTGATGAAACATTTCATTGATACAAAACGATTTTTCACGTGAACGGTCTGAAGTTAGTTACGATTTGCAGTTAATACTGTGGAAGGATTTTCCAATTTGTATTGCGTGTTTCACGATTGAATAGACGCTTGTGACGTCATTAATAAAGCGAAGTATTAATTTTCGCAACGCAAAATTTTTGTCTCGATTTACCTACTTTTTATTTATTTAATCAATTGAATTTTTATTACTGTATACATAGAATTCTCTTCATTTTGTTTTTCAACCAAAACTGAAATAAAAATGTCAACTATATCAATTTTTTGTTTATGAATGCATAAGTAGTAAAATTATAAAAATACAGTATAGAGTAAAGTTTTGTACAATAATAATTATTCTAGACCGATTGAGATAGAACTAGCTTCGGTAGAACTGGTATTGAAAATTATTAATTATATTCTAATCCTGTTAATTTTAACTATATGTAAATAAATCTACAGTGATAAAATATGTAAGCGTAGTAAGTTAAATTTTATTAAATAACTTTTACTCAGGTACTTTTGAACTAAATTAATCATTAAAAATAGATAGTTACTATAAATTTATAGTTGGATAGTTACTAACTAATAAGTTTACTAGTTTTTAAGTGAATGAACAATGAAACAGACGCAGCGGGCAACTTTGTTTTATAATACGTAGGGAATTTTTTATGACTCCTTCGTTACGAGCCTTTGTTGGAATAAAAGTGAATGTGAAAATAAAATCATATTATCTATACAGACTCGATACTCTGCCCCCAGACAATAGAAGAAATATCAATAAAAAGAAAACAAGAATCTATTTTGCATTTTATTATCGAGAGAAACAACAAAAATCTGCATTTTCCAATTATGAAGTCTCCCCTGTCGAATCGCTATTGTTTACCTCAAAATACAAAAATATTGTAACCAATATTATCACAATATCTCCATACAGAACATGTGGAAATTAAATAAAATTTTATTTGCAATATATTTTTATAGTTTCACCTATAAGTGGCATGTTATTTTTTCAATAAAATCTCAGTGCTCGGTACCGTATCGAACGTCTGAGTTTGACTGTAACGTTTGTGCCGATTTCAATTTGAATAATTGAACGGTTTTAAATGGGGTCAAGATAATATACCTGATGCGAAATTAATAGAGCCTTCAGACTATCAGTTGACGCTGCATTTTAATTCATGACTATATTGCAATATTGTGTACTAGCTTTCCACCCGCAGCTTCGCCCGCGCAGTCAAAGAAAAACCCGAGTAGTTCCCGTTCCCGTGGGATTGCCGGGATAAAACCTATCCTATTTCCCGGGGTAAAAAGTAGCCTATGTCCTTTCTCGGGTATCAAAATATCTCTATACCAAATTTCATGCAAATTGCTTCAGTAGTTAAGGCGTGATTGAGTAACAGACAGACAGACAGAGTTACTTTCGCATTTATAATATTAGTATGGATTGTTGTAATAGTGTTGTGGATTACAGCGATTGAACAAAAGCTTAAAAATACATTGCAGTATGAAATTCTGGTAAGAAATAAATATGTGACAGCCATAATACTATATAATCATTATTACATCAATAAATATTTGTATAAATAAGAATCGATTAATATAACAAACTACATTTTTTGATTAACTGTAGTTAGTTGCAGAGATAAAGAAATATATTAAAGAAAAAATACAATAGGAAATTTTTACTTTATTACGATCCTATTTAACACTTTGCTTATATATCGATTATAATAAACTTCTAATAGATAAACCCATATTAACATTTAAAAAACTTCTTTAACTACAATGTAAAATGGGTCGACAATGTTCATTTCTTAGCAACAACTAAAATGTATGCCAGTGTAGAAATAACAAAAAGTCGTATTGTGAATATTTTTACAAGTCTGTAATTTCACTAGCAATTTTACTAATGTCTCTCTCAACAGAGAGCACGTGCTTGGAATAAAAATCCGCGAATCACTCACAAGAATATCACTGTATGTTGCAAGTACGAAAATGGATTTATGCTGTGTATTCTGTATACTAGAATAGTAGTATGTTATCTGTGATTATAGTATCACTACTGAATTATACAAGAACATTTTCTAAAGCTCTTATAATATTTGATGATTAGCATAAAATTCTGTTCACCCAATTTACATTAATAGACTTTTGCTCAATTTTTTAGTATTGTGTAAGTTAAAAGGAATATCATAAACGTAATCCATTAAGGCTTTTATTTGTCTTCTATGTTAATAAAAATAAATCACCAAAATTCTTGTACGCTCATCATTTCCAAAATAACCTTTCCAAAAGAATATTGTTCGTTATTGAGAAGGTTTGTAAAAATAGAAATCAAATAGTTTTCTATGACTTTTAAGATGGTCAAAAAAATGTCTAACTATGGAACTGTGGTGAATAGCTAGTGTATGGAAATCTCAAAATAACTCTCTTTTTCTGAGGTCATAATTATAGACAAGAGGTGAATGGAACAAAGAGTTTTAATCAATGTCTAGTTATTTTTAGGGATCAATCGACTCGATTAGCGTGAAGTTTCAAAGAATGTCTGTAGCTTAGATAATTTTGAAATTATTATTGTTTTAATTTCAAAACATATTAAGTTGAAAATAATTAAATATATTAAATGTGCACTGTATTATAGTTTTATGTAGGTAGGTATGGTTTTTTGCCCCTTCCGTGACAACGCGTAGCTTTTTTTATATGCAACTCAAATGTCTCTGATTCCTGACATGGTTGAATCTAATATTTGATGATTCCTGACATGGTTGAATCTAATATTTGATTGAATGACTAGTGCGTTCATCGACATTCAATCGAATGACTAGGCCAAACGTTAATTTAACAAGCGTCACTCAACCAAGTAGTTAGCGGATTGTAACATAGCCCTTTGAACGGAGCGAACATAACGCTCGGCATATTGTTGAATGACTAGCACGTTCATTGAATGACGACAGTTTCTTATATTTTACTTTTTCCAAGCGTCCATAACATGAATCAAATAAGCCTAAAACTTTTACAGCCGTACAAATAAACGAGTTATAACATTTTATGAAAAGAATAAACTAAGAATAAGGAAAAATCATACAAATAAACACGTAATAAATGAAACCTAGTATAACTTCGTAATAAGTATTCATACTAATGCTATTTCGTCCTTATTCCGGCTACCACCCTAGTATAAGTCTGACATAACCGAGTTATAATCTATCTTTTAGTACATTGTGCTATGTTTTACAAGTTTTAGAACCAATTTTCAATCTAAATTTGAGATAATAGCAATGAGAGTAATACGAGAAGCAGAAAAAGTTGAGCAAATTAATAATTTCATTACGTACCTATTGAAATGGAAAATTTTGTATGAAATGTCAAAATATACGAAATTATGAAAAACCTTTTTGATATTTATAATGATTTATTTATTTACGACATGCGCCAAACCATACATACATAAAACTTATTTCTAAACTTATCACAATAATATAAACTTTCGTTGAAAATATAAATCTTCTAAGCCTGGAGTTGTTTGTTTTAAGTACCAGTTATTTGGCAACTCTCTATCTCAAGGTGGGTTTATCTTCTGTTCTCCAGATATTGGATAGCGTTCTCTTTCATTTGCTTGCATATTTAATGATATATTTAAATTATTTCAAATAAATATTTAAAAAATAAATAAACAGAACATCGTATGATGAAACTTCACAACAAATTCGACGAAGTCAAACGAGCGTCAAAATGACAGCACTTTCAATGTTTTTCATAATTTTGTGAATGAATTGCTACGTTGCCGCTTCGCGCCTATTGCATAGCGTGAGCATAGTTACATCGACGTTATTCCAAATTTATTTGTAAGAAATTATGACACCCTTATTCTTTATTTATTCTTATCATATCTATTCATTGCATAAGGTTTGAATAAGCAAGTTTTTATTTGTACGGCTGTTAAAGTATTAGTTTAAATTCCGTCTTTAAAAAATAAAACAACATATTGTGTCGCATCTGTGATATTAACCTCCACGTAGAAATGTAATGGCCACGTTTACATAAATTTCGTCCTCTTCGGTACAGATACCGTCATTTTGTTTTGATTATATTTTTTATCCTACACACATTACATTTTATAAGCAATAATGAGTCCATTTGTTTAGATCATTTCCAATAAAACTATAAATGAACAATTTTCTCTCGTGTATTTGACCCGTTCAAATAAGCGTTTTTCCTGAATGTGTATTATTAATTTTTATTTTATAATTTAATTTAATAACACATGTTATTGAAAAACTTCAAAGTGAATTACTTAAAAATCAATCTCATTAACTTAATCACTAATCAGACAACGAAATGAAGTGAACGTTTCATAGATTGAATTTAAAGTGAGTAGATTGATTTAAAGAAGAACCTACAACAAAATCACCTTTATATAAATTTTTAGTCGATAATACAGTGTTAGAAACAAATCCCCAACTGGCAACCCAAACTGAGGGGGTGGGTATAAAAATGAGTTGAACAGCGGATTTGACACTTTGCATTTGGCTCTCGGACGTAACGGTCGTTTTGGTTGTGTTTAGTCGTGTTAATTATTATTTTTAATCGATTATTATTTTATTGTTGAAAGGTAGACATATAAAATCATTTTGTAAGGAATAAAACCTTTCTAGGTTGAATTTAAAATCCCTAAGAACAGCTAATGTGGTTCTAATGACATAATAATATATATTTTATTCCTTCATTATTATCCTTAATCTATACCCATGATAGAGTGACATAAACTCTATTGGCTGAGTGGTTGAGCTGGGAACCACAAATCAGTGGCCTGAGCAACATTGGTGGAGTAATTTTGGTCTACCACGCCGGTATTATATTGACAGGCTATCTGTAGATGTTAAGGTAATATTCAAGATTGTTTTCTATAACACTGATACCAAGTGTTACCGAAAAATTAAGATTTTAAAGACTTAAATAAGGTTAAGGATGTTAAGATGAATGAATTCTAACATGTGAAGGGTAATATAGATATTTATAATTTTAAAGAAAACACTAGATAACTCGTAAATACATTTCCTTAAGTGCTTACTATGTTTCATTATCACTTTATGATAGGTAGAGTAAAAAAGCTTCACAATTAAGAGAGATTGGTGCATATCAGATGATGGTTTATCATCGTGAGCAGTTTATTTTCTGTGTGCATTGCTGTACTACGTAGTACAACTCTAGATCTTTAGAAATTAAAGACTTTTTAACGGATTTTAAACGCGATTTATTCATTATATTATTTTCCCGACGTTTCGAACACTTTACAGCGAGCGTGGTCACGGGGAGACTCCCCGTAAAATCAAACACTAGAAAACTCTAGATCTTATAAAAAAATCAAATTTCAAAACTTTATTAAAATCTCTGTCAATAAAACAAAACGCACTATTAAATCACAAACTAATGATCGTATTAAAACACCAATAAAGTACAAATATACCGAGGAAAAGCCGCTTTACATAACAACGGTATTATCCAGCAGATTGTTTCGACTCCGACTATGGTGTCGGTCATAAATAATTCAAGTCAGTCAACTAAACCCATTTCTTACTTATGGGTGGCTAAAACTTACCCTGGCCGATTTGTCGAACTCCCCGCTTACATAGAATAATAAAACAAAACTTTATCGATTCCAACTGTATCCTATAGTCGTTCCAGATGGTATTATAATAATTTTAGAGTTTATTGGGCGTCTATTATTCACTTTTTATTGTTCTTACGGTCAGGCTATGAAATATATACTGTTAAGGCAGCGCTTATAAAACATTTGCGGGTCGGTTTGGGTCCGCGAATTATGCATCTGCCTATTCCGATTGTTTTATGTTCGGGCGGTATATTTTAGCCAGTTTTTACGTTACTTTAAATTTATAGCAAAGTGGTGGTCTTATCAAAATATACTTTCGTTTTTTTTATTTATTTAAAATTATTTTATTTCGCCATTTTTATTTAGTTCTTGGTTAATAAGAACAGCGATAAAAATAACAAACACACACAGATAAGTTGAAATCTGTGTGTGCTAAATAATCAATGCTCTACGAATGCTACGACAATGTCTACGACGTAGCTGCTGATCCAATAAGACATCGGCAAAACGAGCTGCAGCGTGAAACTTTGTAGTTTGATTATTTCAACTAAACACCCACATATATTAGTTATACATCGACTAACATATACAGATCTAGCTTCAATAATAATTATTATGAAATTCATTTTCTTGTCTTGCTTATATAGATTTAGTTCGTAAGCGTATTACGAATCCTCTTGACTATATTAATTACCCATTATGCTAATACATTACTACGCCCTAATCAAAACAATTCCACTTAACAGTATATCTAGTAATGCACAGTAACACTGCATTGGACTACCGCCAAGTCCAATGATTTTAATATTTGAATATGTATTTGATGTATGTCACATCGGGGACCAGAGTTAACCACAGGCGGGCTTTTAACTGAATGGACTTCCCTTTTTGTGATATCACATTGCATAAACTTTAAATACATTTAAAATGTTTATGCTGCTCTGGGTTTGAGCGTCGCATCTACTTATACGTAACCTTTGAAACTTCGTCGAACTATGTGAGTCTGTGGCTGTAAATAGTTGTGTTTAAACGCAGGGTATTTTGTAAGTGTTTTAGAAGTCTTATAACATATTTATACGTTCAAGTGTAACTTGATATTTTGCATGAAATTGTAGTTTATATCTATATTTATCTGGAGGTAAATGAAGGCAATATGATTCTTAATTCATAATTATTATCATGCAAGTGTAAGCTCAGCAGAAAGAAAAAGATACTAAAAGATATTTGCATTTGTTTAGATTATGATAAACTAAAGCCTACAGCCACAAAACTATTATATAATTATATTTAATAAAAATAACGTAAAATCGTGAATATCTTCACGTGTGTGTGTTCTTGTTCACTTGTGTTCTTAAAACACAGCATACAATTATTAAAGGAATTAAATTCCTTGAATTGTATTTGTATTGTATTGTTCAAAGTTCACACAAAAATACGAGATTTTTCTCACAACATTTTAATAGAAAACACAAAATGATAACTACTGTGTAATAACAGAAACCCACACACTATTCATCTTAAAATCAAGAGAGCAGTGACAAACGCGTTACATAAGTCTCGTGACAAAACAGAGTTGCCTTTTGTCACTACAAATTAATTAAACGATGTACAAGTTGTAACAAGTCGTAAACTATTCTGGCATTGTTATAAGTTACGACTTCATTGGACAAAAATATATAATACAAATGGCTTCTCCTGTGGTTTGGATTTTTGATTAAACTTTTTGTTATTCCACCGACCGACTTTCAGATAAATTTGTGACGTATAGATTTAAGATATTTTTTATATATTTTAGTATTAATGTAGCGTGTATTTAGTACTGTTATTTTCTAAAATTGAGATGTGTAATACTACTCAATTTATCAAAAATGCAGGTTAAAATAGTAGAGTATCTATGACCTACGTCTTTAATTTTAAGATATTTATTCAAATGTATTCAAATACCCATTGAAATAAGTTTATAGTTGCGTAATAATATTAGGTAACGCAATGTATAATATTATTTCAAAGTTTCCAACTGTTGTAAAAAGGTCAAGTACTTAACAATTTAGCCCTTAATCTCTACGATAACAATCATAATGGTTTGAATCTTCTAATTTTAGAAACATATTTCATTGAAGATAATCCTGTTATAATAATATACCTATAGTAAGAATATATTTATAGATATTTGTTGACGTTTACAAAATATCTTCAAAGCCAATCATGCCAATTGTTTGACGAACGAAAAATTTCATCTTTTATTAGGATTTGTCTCAATTATCTTTCTATTTTGTATATTTCTTCGCTTCGAATTTTCTTTCCAATTTCTTATTATTAGCTATCAAACTTTATCAGTATTTTTTGATAAAACAGATTGATTTTATATTTTATACTTTATCGGTCACTTTCACAGCTTCTTAGTCTACTATTAGATCACAATTGTTTATTATATCATACTAACGTTGGTTTTAAAATAATACAATATTTACATAATTTAGGGCAAAATTGTATTTACTAGATAGCAACACCGGATTCAAGATTCCTTTTACCTACTAACTAGACCCGGATCTAAATAAGTCGAATCGCCATCGGTCGTTTAATTTTAAAATTCAATTTCGAACCCGTGTACAGCACAGAGTCAGAACACATTCGTTTCGTTTACAAATGCTAAATTTTTCAAATCTACGTTCTGAAGTCAAGCGCTTGCATCCGGACTTCTGATTAAAAAAAATACTTTGCCGTCGTCTCTTTGTGCAGCTTTCAAGTACAATGTTACCAGCGTATTTTTCCCTTTTTTGTGGCATATATATTTTAGTGCGGGAAAATAACTATTTTAGCTTGGAGATGAGTTTCACATAATATTACTTTGGGCGAAATTGTACAATGCGATAGTATGCTTTATACGTTAATTGCATTGATGGATAATTTTAACAATAATTAATATTGCGTGTTTCCTGAATGTCTAATGATACATCGATAATTTATCTCTATCGAAATCGATATCTATTGATAAAAGTAGGTATTTTCTGTGTTAAAACAATTCATCATTATAACGGATCTTAAAATTTCTAAAACTTTAATAGCATTAAAATTTGAAAATCACTCGAGATTATAATTCTGGTATTTACTTCAACAAAACTAAAGAGTAACTCTAACGATAAAATGATATTGTTTCGAATTTTCATAATAATATATCAAAGGATATTAATCACTCCAACTACATGTAGCTGTAACTACATATAAAGGCTATATTCGCTTAAAGTTTAAAGCCTTCCATTTCTGAAGCATTCTGTGCGCATATGGACATCTTTATTCGCCTGCAATAGGCTTATGGTCATGCGATTTTACGATACGATGCCCCTCTACGAATATCACGCGGGAATTATTTTGAAATGTAAAATATTTAGGACAAAATTATCTGTTATTTTATTGACTGATAGGTGCGAATGTGTATTTTTTATTTTGTTTTGTTTTACAGCGTATGTTTGATTTATGGAGACACAATAATAAACGAATGATCGAGTATAACAGTTATTTTTAAATATTTAAAATAAAAATGTTCAACTTTCATTAGGTATTTTATTGTACCTACCTTCAAAAAATTTTTTGTTCCAAGATATCTTCAAAAACATCAACACAAACAATATTAATAACATGAAGAAGCGCGTCAGTTTTTATAACCTGAAAACTTTAACGTTATCATTTTCATTAATAAAGTTACTGTTACAAAAATACAATTTAACTAACATGTGTCTGTAATTAAAACTTCGACCTGTCCATGTAACGAAGTTAAAAATCAACAGCGACTCAATCTATACTAATATTATAAAGCTGAAGAGTTTGTTTGTTTGTATGTTTGTTTCTTTGTTTCAACGCGCTAATCTCAGAAACTACTGGTCCGATTTGAAAAATTCTTTCGGTGTTCGATAGCCCATTTATCGACTATGTATCATCACGCTAAGACCAACAGGAGCGGAGCAATGCGGGTGAAACCGCGGGGAACAGCTAGCTTATAATGAAATCCGACCAATTTCCACGTCAGATAACTATATAACTCGAGAACGGGCAGTTAATTAACTCGAACTAGTCTTTAGACAATCGAGCACTAAGAAACTGTCAATCTCCAGTTTCAAAAGGGACTATAAATATCCTCTAAGATAGCAGTAATAATTAATGACGTCATAAATCAATTTTCTTCGTCTTGAATTGTAATTGAAGCATTTCATTCTAAATTAAGTCGAATTTGTACGAATGTTGTCACGTCTCGAATGGTGAATGAAGATTTGGAAACTAAAGTAATCAACTCAAAGTTTACCTTCGCTCTTATCTGAGAGACTTTTATCTTGTGACTACAAATTGCTCTAGATTGGCATAATGATATCACATGTTTATGTAATGGCTGGTTTATACAGGTTACCTTCACATGAGTTGGCTGGTTTACGTAAGTTTACGGTAAAAATTGCGTTGAATGTAAGTTGATTATAATAATGGGAATACGCTAGGTGTGCAATAAAATTGATTTATAGTCTACTGATACTAATTGTTTATATATTAATGCGTACCGCTGTAAATTCTTTCATTTGCTTTTAGTAATTGTTATTATAATGATGATGCAAAGGTATTTTGCCGTACCGAGTAAAACACCATTAAAAGTTTACTTGCTCTTTCTTAATAAGTGCTGCAACTAGCTATTTTTCATAGATTTGAAAGAAAGAAAGCATTTATTTCAACACACACAAACATACAACAATAATTTCATAATCCCATCAAAGATGTTAAATAAATGACCTAGTTCCATGGATTTACTACTTCAATCAAATTGCAAATATGTATAGCGCAAGTATAGCGTGACAGGCAGTGACACAAAATGCTTCAAAATTTACGTAGCCTATGTCAGCTACAAATAACATGTATTTTCTACACAACTGTAAAATTGTTTCGGGGCAACGAACCGTTATATTTTTATCAAATTGTCAGTTGCTTTTCGCTCTATTGGCCTTTACAAAGTCAGTGGGCGTGAGAACATTCAACCGTGACTACGACTGAAGCCTCAGACATCCGCCTGTCTGGATTTAGACCTGTTTATTCGGCCAACATCTTTTGCCAATAAATAACCGTATTTTTTATGGATTAAAGTAAATTTAAAGTGTATGAACAATGTAAGGTTAAAAGTATAGTAATGCATCATGCAAATCAGTCGGCAGTCTAAGATGTTTTATTGTGGATGCAATTTCACTTTTTATATCTTAGATTTTTATAAACAATGAAATGATGTGAAAATGAAAATGAAGGTAGAAAGGCTTCTATACCTGCCAGTATTTTCATATTACAATAATAGCTTATTGTAATGATTACCAGTATAAACGATTACAAATAATATATTTATATTTTGTGACTTTGAAGTACACAAAATATATCGTTAATATCGAAGTAAGCGACAAATAATGACTGTCTGTTATGTTATATTTACCACTATTTTCTTGAAACGTTTTATGTTAATTAGAATCGTTTATTACATACATTTCGAAAGCATTGATTCCTTCATAATAGGTGCTTATTTTGAAGAAATCAACTGACTCAATTATTGCTAAATCTTCTTTTTACTCTTTCACGTAAAATCAACGAACGTGTAATTTAATAATTATTTACACTATAATGATGGTAAATACATTTTATAAATCATTATAGTTAGAAAATGACCACATAATATTTAGCTCCTTATCGAGGGATCACACCAGCTTTATCGTGTCTTAAATAAATAAATAAATAAATTGGTAACAATTTATTTATTTCCTCATACGTCAATAAATTCTCAAATCAGTAAAACATTTCGCCCATTAAAATTCAGATTTCTGTAATACAGTTCTGTTTAACTATTTAACAAAGCGGCGGTAAATCTCACCAATAACAGTTTGAGATCGCAGTTTCAATTAGAAACCTTAATTAAAGCTATTTATGGATCCCTTGTACCTATTTAATTCCCGTTAAACCTTTTGCCCATTAAAATTCGGCTCAGTTTTCCTGGCCTTAGTTGTAAATATTTTTAATCACTCTGATAAAATAATAGCAATTGTTTATCTAAAGCAAATTCAAATTAAACTCGTAAAATGAAAAATTTTCGTTAGTCAGCTCCAATCAAGGGGAAATGTTAAACCAAGGTTTATTACAATTAAAAACACAAGATAATATTTTCACATCATATCTGAATAGAATATAATACCTTCTTCTACTATACATAAAGGTACTTAAGAATATGATACATACGATAAGCTAGTTATAATATATTATGTAAAATGAATCACATTTGCCTGTAAAATCCACACACATACATAAGCATAATACATAAGCAGCGCAAAAAATTCGTTCCAAATGAATAACATATTCGAACATCAAACAAACCAAAGCACTGAAATGAAATTTCACATCTAATTTTGTGCAGCGTTATGTAAACGAACGTTTAATATTAACCTTTGAATATAAATCATGTGACGACATAAATTTCACGATCGTTGTAGAAACAAGAATAACAGGTGTTCCCAGCATTTCCCGTAAACAACTAAGCGACAGCTAGCCGAGCATTCCCTACCGTTATTAAATACACCGACATTACATTATTAGCATATATTTAAATGTATATATTTAAATTTTCACAAGCTGGGGTTGGCTTTCAATGCAAATTGCTATCCAAATACACGCCATAGAAAATGTTATTTAAAAACCCGCACTGCAAATTTTTTGAATACACTTTTGGCGAAATGAAATTAATACGGTAAACGACACTCGAACTATGAAAGGAATTTTGTTGAAACCGAAAACTTTAATGAGAAATATTAATTTGTTGTTAATATATTATTCTGTTTTTGTTACAGGTAGAAGGTATGCGGGCTCAAAAGATACCCGCTGCCTTGCTACTGTTGCTCATCGCAATAGATTCCCTGCACGCCAACAGAAGGAAGCAAAAGGAAAAAATAGTTCAAACGGCAATCAATATTTGCGACATAAGCGACAGAGACTCCAAAGTGCACTGCTACTGTGAAAATAGCCAAGATATAAACGAAGCTATTAAAACAGAATGCTGGGTGTTCAATGGAGGCATAGACAGAGCGGACCCTTTGTGGTCAAGCTTCACTTCACAAATGAACATAGAAACGCTCGCATTCAACGTACGTGCCGATGGGGGACTGAGCTTCGTGCCCACGAGAGTGCTAAGATATCTGCGAAAATTGACGCAATTTAGCATAAAGTACAGCTCGATACCTAAGATTGAGTCATACACATTCGTGAATGTAACTTCAGTTCGCGAAATGACATTGACCAAAAACCAAATAGTTGTTTTGAGCAAACATGCGTTTTTCAACCTGCCTAATCTCACAGTACTGACGTTAGACGAGAACAAAATCAAGAAAATCGAAACGGAAACCTTCTACGAGCTCCCAGCGCTACAAAAACTTTTCTTAACTAGTAATAATATAAGCGTCATAGAAGACGGTGCATTCAGGCATCTTGTAAATTTACTAGAGTTAGAAATCGATAAGAATAACATAAGTGAATTAAAAAAAGAATGTTTCGATGGACTTGCTAATTTAAAGAGATTAGACTTAAGGAAAAATAAGATAGCTATTTTAAATTCATTTACATTTATCGAGCTATGGAACCTTCAAGAACTATTATTAGATTATAATGAAATTTATATTTTGGCCCAGAGAACATTCGATGGTCTTTCACAGTTAAAGAAATTGAGCTTAAGTCATAATAGATTGATAACTTTAGTTGATGGATTGTTCGAAGGAGTTCGAGGTTTGTCAGCTTTGGATTTAAGACATAATAAATTAAAGAGATTTACATTTGAAAACCTGCGCCCAATTTACGACAACTTAAAACTTCAGAAAAGCTACATCTTTCTAGAAGGTTGGTTGATATTTTATTACGTTATTAATAAGTAAGTTCATTAAAGTTAATTTCACATTCACCTCATTCAATAGAAATGTAAAAGCTCAATTCACTAAATAATTTAATTTTTCAGTGCTTCCTGACTTGAACGAAGAAAATTGTACGATTTAAATTAATTACATTTCTTTCTCCAGCATTTCGCATTCCAAATAGAATATAACATTAATAACGATAAATTTTGTACTGAAAATATCATGATTCGAGTTTTATTGAATTTAATAAGAAACGAACTGTTGCAGGAAACGACTTCGATTGTGACTGCCATTTGGCTTGGATGCACAAACTACGCCACGAGACGAAGAGTAGCAAAGTTAGAACGTCCTTCGAGAACTTCGTTTGTAAATTCAACTCTGATCTCTCACCAAATTCACAATTTACGTATTACGAGAGGATCGATACTAAAAATAATATAGACAGTGATAAAATAAGAGACGATGTAGACAACACAGATGAATTTCACGACGAAATCGATGAGAGTTATTTGGATGAACCAAAGAGAGTGAGAGGTGATAACGAAAGAACGTTATTACAAATTCCCGTGGAGTTATTGCCTTGTCCCGCCGAGGTTAAGAGCGTCACCGACAGAACCTACACTTACCCATCTCAAAACGAGGCGAAGGATTATAGGAATCTCATAACAACATCGTCTATTTCGCCGGTCGGCATAAATATTTCAGTTTTCCTCCTATCATTACTTTTATTGTTAGGGTAAGGATAAGTAATAATAAATATTTTGCGATATTTGTTACGCTTCACTTCCCGATTGAGTTTTAGGGACGTTTGATTTTATTCGGCCTTATGAGTTTGATCTTTATATTATTTGATCTTATAAAAGTAAATTGGATTCCGCAGTGCATACGGCCGATTTAATTCCTGGATTCAATTACTTTCAACGTCTGAATGCCAAGCTTTGTATAAATAAGCTGTCATTTGCGTTAACCGCATTATTATTGAAGAGATTAAATAAATGAGATATTTGTTCGGCTATTATGCACTTTCTATTCAATTGAAACCACAATGTACATATTCAAAATTACATTCACGGTCTGTTGAATAACCGATATGTATAATATTTACTGTACATATAATTTAAGGGATTTTGTAAAGAAATGTGATATAATTGTAAGAATATTTTTTATTGTTTAAAAAACTTATTATGTTTGCGTTGAATATGCTGATTTCCATGTATTTTATCACGATCTCGTTGTAAACGTATTTTAAAAGTCTTGTAAATATTTGTTTTATTTGTAAAAATATTAAATTAATGTAATGTAAATATATAATTGTAAAATTATATTCATAGAGGTCATCTGTATGCCAATCCATTACCTATTTATAATCGAACAATATTGTCTCATACATTAAAAAGCAACACTTCCGTTTATATATTTTTTAGGTAAATTTAGATAGAAAAATGTTTAATTTAACAAATTCTATTATTTCAGGACATTAGCTCACATAGCTACATTGTGAAATATGCTATCTATAATTACTGTAACCCACCTCATTTCAGTTAATTGAAATATTCGTCACAAAAATATCCCACGTATTTCAATCCGGTGAAATGTGTTCCCGTGACCCGACCCTCAGGAAAATTAAGGGCCTCAAATTAAAGGGCAAAACTAACGCAGTTAGTGATAATAATGTAGACGTGTGACCTTGTTCAGGGCAAACAATTTTGAACTAAAAGGATTTACATTTAGAGATTTTATCTAAAATAACAAAATATTTGGCAGTGCAAGCGACGCCGTAACTCCATGATTTTATTTGCTATTTGACCTCGCTGGGAAAAAATAAAACTTTTGCTCTACTGCTATACTTGTATGACTATTTTTCGTTTGCTAGTGCAACTAAATCGTGAGGTTTATAAATTCCTGTATATTTATTATACAAATATATCTACATTGCTCATATCGTTATTTATATGTAAGTTTTTGGAGTTTAAAAGAACATTTAGTTTTGACTAAATCTTGTATTGATTTTGATAAAAATAACATCCCTTTGTTCAGTGTGTCGTTCGGCTATTAATGATTTATTTGCAAAACTTCTCAGAAATGGTGAATATCAATAATATTATAAACCTCTTACAATAATATTTCATTGTGTACAATAATATTCAGTTCGCACCAAAAAATTGCTACCTAATTTATGCAAAGAAAGAAACTTCTAGATGTTGAAATAAAGAATGAAAATTTTGCACATAATGTGAATCAAGCAAGATAGATATTATTTTTATTTTGATCACAGCACGTTCGGCTATACAATATTCATATAAAATGAATTTCAATAATCAAAACACAATCAAAACCGGATAAATACTAATTAGACTTGAATTTTAATGAATGCTTTTGCGGTTGTGGTGAATTTAGAATACATTTTCCATCATTGGATGCACAATTACTTTTTAATTTTCGAGCCTCTCTGTCCTTGGTTTCAAAATTGTATTTATACTGTTTCCAATTTAAATGTTTGTGATGTTATTGAGTTTAATTGTTACTCGATGAAGCTTTGTAGTGGAACGGATTTTGTTAACTAATTTTCAAGGATTTTGATTGGTTGTTATTTGAGGATTGGATTGTAAAATTTGTTAATTTAATTTGTATAAGATTACTTTTGATTTAGTTATACTATGGTAACGGTTATTTGCAAATAGATAATATGCTCATTATTTCATATGTGTGGCTTTCCTTTGATATCAACAATGGGTTTAGTGTATTTTAATTTAATTATATCACATGAGTAAATAAATAGTACAGAGACATGTATTAAATTCTCACCTATTCTGGTTCTATTACAAATTAAACAAAAATTAATTCATGTGCAACATATATGTATATATTTTGTATGTAGCTTTGTCTTTGTACTATTTAGTGTAGGTACATGAGATTTGTTTATATACTTCATTATTGGTTTGAATTATTATTACCAATATGTGTTACGTACTGCTTGAAATATGAACATTTATAAAATTAATCTTAGGGCTGATTTTTCAATCTTTGGTTAAAACTTATCCGTCCAATAAAGTATTACACGATAATATTAAAATGTCACCTATAAACTGTCAAATATGGGCAATTAGAATACATTTTTGAAATGGTAGTTTAATACGTTATTCAACGAATAACTTTTAACCAAGGATTGAAAAATCAGCCCTTAATTTGTGATGTTTTGAATATACAATATTTGTGTCTACTAATCCAATGCTATATTATCACCAACTGGTTGACCTGTCTGACCGAAATTATTATGAATAGTTAATTTATCGAAATAGTTATTTTAGAGTACTACATATTATAATTCTATTCATAAATATACGCTTATTTAGCAAATATAATTTATTTGTGAACGGTTTGCCAATTCGTAGATCATTTAGTTATTTATGATCTCGGAATCAATATTATTATTAGTTCATGGTGTTAACTCCATTGAATGAATTGTTAATAGTGATTAAGTTTATAATAGGGCAAATATATTTGTCAACGCGCCCATACAGATGAAACTCTTTGTAAATTATCTTTAAAATAATTTCAATAAAGGTTGATGTTAAGAGAGATTTGTTTTATTTTCCAACTGAAATAATATATTTTATGATTAAATAATGAACACAAAGAATAGATATATTTTTTTAAATCTCTTTACATATATAGGAACATTCTTACCTCTAGATCTGATCACTGATCATTCTATTTAAATAAATGAAGATACCAATTCAAATTATACAAAAATGCGAAGGTCTGAATTAAATTTGAGATGAAAATTTCGTGAAAATGTCCACGATTGAAGACATGGGGTGAAGCTAGTACCTACATAATATATAATACCATACATGAAGATGATAGTTATATCATATGTCAGAGCTTTTTAAATCTAAATATGAATATTATATTAGTAATATATAGATCCTGGTTGAAATTGAAGATTTTATCATTCATTATCCAAGCTGAAAACCCTATATCTATATTGTATATAAATCTCGCAACTTATAGATGAGACAATATTAAAATTATGATTGCATCAAAATTCTCTGAAGAAAAAGTAAATAATGTAGTTCTTATATTTAAAACATCCTTACAAAGTTATTGTCAAATATTATATCATCTAACTACCTATATTACAGCCAGAATGACTTTCTCCGCACACTCAACAGTTTAAAACTTCATATAAAATAATAAAGTTTGCCAGTCATCAAAGGTAAATAGTTTTCACGGAAAACTTAGTAAACCGAGCTCCCAACTCCTCACCGCATACGACACACGAAGCTCCATTTCGAAACTAACTCGAACCCTTCGCCTGCACCCTTGCGAACTTTGAGTATAACCTGCCCGAAGTTTTTACGACCCCCAAGGGCCCAACTTTAACACCATTTTAATTAGTTGGCTTCATTCCTGCCGCGAAATTGTCGTTTCACTCGCACTTTATATCATAATGGATGATACGGTACAGTAGTTAGCAACTTTGGAGGTCCACACAGAGCGAGCAGCCTCGCGAAGAATTGTATGCGGGTGTTTAGAAATTAACAGTATACTCGAGCTTTAGATTGAGTAATTAGGTAATTAGGGGGATCCACATAGAGCGAGAATCTTCACGAAGCATTTACCACACGAAGCAACACGGTCAGTGTGGACATGGCTAGGCTAAAAAAATGGCGCACGCGTTTTTTACGGGAGCCACGTTCACATCGACCAAGATGCTTCGCGCAGCAATTTCTTTACGAGGTTATTCGATCTGTATGGAATCGCCCAATTACTCAATCTATGAAGATTCACCTAGTTAAAGCTTGGTAAGTGTGGACGTGCTCAGTCTAGAAAAATGGCAGACACGGGCTTTATACGAGAGTCAAGTTCATATAAACCTAGCTAGTTCGCTTAGCAATTGCTTCGCGAGGATGCTCGCTTTGTGGATGAACCTAATTACTGAATCTGGAACACGAGTACACCTGTTTATTTCTTAACACCCGCATGTATATTAACTTTCACCATTAGCTTTTACTGCTACTGATTATTGTAGAACTTCTTTGCGTTTTATTTTTAATACGCTGTGTTTATGAGTGTGCTCTCATGGTAATGTTTGTTTTAAATGGTTAAATTTCCGGTTTTTATTTTGATTATGTTTTCAGTACTGAGGTAGTACATAAATAATAAATATAGGTACCTATTTAATATTATACCTATAGAGAATAAGGATCGCTTACAATGTTAAAATTTGACAGTAATTTGGAAGGAAACGACTACCGAGTGATGGGGAAATGAGAAAAAAAGTTAAATTAAATGTTTGATATTATAACGTCACGGGCAAAAATGTTAAGAAAAGCGAAAGGTACGTATTAATATTTTTTAGTCCATCTGTCTATACTCTATTGCAAACTTTTTGGGAATTATTAACAGTAAAATTAATACATGGTTTTCAGAAATAATAAACGAACGCTACACTTTGATCTGAAGGCATTTTGATCTACAATGCGAACTACTTTTCGTTCTATTTACTGATAGAATATGCCAAAATGGATAGAGCACTTGGATAGAGCTAACTTCCTTACTATTCGTTAGTAAACTACTAATAATTGCCTCACACTTCTACTACCACTACTTGTTTCAACGTAGCATTCCTTTCATTACGAATTTTAATAACTTGTTCATTCCCTCAAAAGCCGATAAAAACGTTGTCAAGATACATTCGAACAAAATAATGTATGCACACTGTTTTGCATTTAAAATACAGTTTAAATTTAAAACGCAAACGCTGCGCACGTTTCCATCACACGCGGGTAACAAACGACCAACATTTAAAGACCGAAAATCGTATATTTGAGGCATAACGGTTTAATTTAACAGTACAAGAGGCCTGGCTTCCGTGGAACGGTTATTTCAGCTCGGCTACGCGAAATAAGCAATTTTTGCCTACCGTGAATTTTCTCCATTTTTTGCGAAACGACTTTCGTAATGATTATAAAAGTTACTTTTTCGTGATTCGAAATCTATTTCGTTAATTTAGCGATTCAATTATCGGGTCAGTTGAGTTTGGAGTGGAATACTTTTTGAAATTTGTTTCTTTTGTCACGGGTCGCTGACCTTTTTGCTGGGGCTTTTTAATATTACAATATTTGAATTTGATTTCGGAGTTTAATGTCTGATGTGATTAGGTAGAATGGATAATGTTATGATAAAGTCTTCTTGTTTAAATGGGATCTTTTTTTATTGAAATTTTTATGTCATTATATTTAAACTTTGTGAGAAAATAAATAAAGATTCAAACCCTCGTAAGTATATTTAGACAAAATTTTAAATGTTGTATGTTTAACCAATTTTTATATTCTCTATAATGAACAAAGCTATAAGAAAAACAACAATTTAAAGATTTACATTAGTTTTTAATTTTAGTAGTATAATATTATGTATTTTTTCAGATTTCATCGATTTACAGCCAAAAAATCCAAAAGAGGCAGAAGAAGGAGATTCAGGATAAAAGTGTCGACTACCATTTTACTTAAAATTTCTACAGTAACAAAATCCAGAAGCTATCTATATTTTAAAACGTGAAGAAAAATCACCCGTATGTTTGTCATGCCTCAGAAAACTTAAAAGTTCGACCTCTTAGCCATAACTTCGGCCATATCTCACAAACTCACATCCCAATATTTTTAAGATGTATCTAATCCCATTATGGATGATACTAAGAGTATTTCACTTTATTAAATGTACAGGTATATAAAGATATAGCGAGTATACTGAAATACCTGTCCCCGCTAAGTAATGAACAACATCAAGCGTATTTGCAATAAGTGGGTATTTGCGTGGGCTCCTGAGGGTTTATTCATGATAACATGTATAAAAATAGTATCGTAATTGATTTGATGTAGTGTTATTCCTGATTTATGTAATAAATGAAAGTTCAGTCCATAATCACTACATAGTATAAAACAAAGTCGCTTTCTCTGTCCCTATATCCCTATGTATGTTTAAATTTGAAAACTACGCAACGGATTTTGATGCGGTTTTTTAATAGATATAGAGATTCTTGATGAAGGAGGATAAAGCGGGCGAAGCCGCAGGCGGGTCGCCAGTACTGTATAATATGTATAATAATCAAAGTTCTTATAATTAACAAAGCTTAAAAGTAGTGCAGTAGTCTTATCTAGTAATTTTCTAAGGTTTTTATTTAAAAAAAAGACGGGTTGCACTCCGGGAGTGCCAGCAGAAGTGAAAACGCGCGTAGTAGAGAGGGGATAGCTGTCTACTCTCCATCCGTCTTACGCTTTTTCGATCAGGTCACGTGTCCTGACGCGAGTTTAAGATTTTATACACATTACAGAAAAAGTGCTCAACGCCGCTAAAGAAGTTTTCACTTCAAAAAATAACTTCGCATTATCGATTTTATAATTCCAGAAAATACTAAATTTTAATACATTGCGTTAAGTTATATTACAGAATTAAAATCATTAAAACGGAAAGGCACAAAGTTAAAATTAAATGGGTCAAGAAAATTATTATTTCCCTGACATACTGGCTTTGCTTTATGCACAAAGAAGTTTCCCATAAAGGTTTTATACACTTTAACAACTTGATTAACTTTGCTAAGAAAAATAATTGCAAAGGCGTAAGGTACCTGATAGGTGCTTTAATGCACTTTAAAGTAATTCATAATCTTGATTTACTTGATAGAATTTCAATTGGTACAAAAAAGGGCGTGTGTGCCCAATACACGTGTCAGAAGTGAAACTTCTTTGACAAGGTTCAAAGATACCAAATCGTCGCCTTACTCCATAACGTGACGGTATTGCCATTACGCGACCGTACCTTTACTCTCAACGCGCTTAAAGTTTCACTTGAAAAATAGCGTACTTTTCTAGATATCTATTGCCTTTCCAATTGCTGCCGCCTCGACATTTCCTACGAGCAAATAAAGCTATCTAAGCTGTTCGTACTTGTAACAATTTAAAATCTTAATAACGAAAGACGAAGAGGAAGGAAACTGAAATATTTTTTTTTATAAAAACAACATTTAAGGGGCTCGGGAACTACATAGTATAAAACAAAGTCGCTGTCCCTGTCATTTTATATGTTTTTTTAAATAAATAGAGTGATTCAATAGCAAGGTTTTAATACATAATTTCTTAAGTTTTAGACATAGCGAAGCGAAGCCGCGGGTGGAAAGCTAGTAAACATAAGTATTGTCCAAAACCATAATTGCACATATAGTTTGTATACCTGTGTCAAAAATGTTTAATACTATTTAATTTTAATATGTACGTACATTGCATTCCTCACATTAATGCTATGTATGTTTTATGTATGTAATGAGGTCACCAGATATTGCTTATTTGAAATAAGACACAAGCTCACGTAGTCCTATTGCGTCCTTTACAGCTCTTATTTCCAATGAGATTGTATAGCATTGTTTCAATGTATTATTATTGTTATTAAACAGAATACCAGTTAATTTACTAGTCCCCGTTTAAACAATTTTCTTTAGGATTTAGACATACGTCATAAACACTCATCTGAGTGAAGACTAACTAAACGGCTTTTAATAACAATACAAACGTAATTTACGAGAACGCTATAAAATGTATGAAATATTATATCATAAAATATTATTATGCATTTTGTGGAAACGAATAAATAATTTATAGAGAATAGATTTATGTGAAGCGTGTTGTGGACATAGAAATAAACGGGAAATCACACGGTAAATTGGTTTGTTCTATGGCCTGTTTTAGGTTCGTTTGTGTGAACCTCGTATCCGTTACTAAAGGATTAAAATAATCATCACCATTGTTTCTATTGCAGTGTTCCTGCAGCTGTTCCTGTAGCTTGTCAGAATATATAACATATTGATGAGCTTTATTTATTTTTGATTTAACCATTGTTTAAAGATATTTTATATCATTATTTCTGTTATAATAATATAATGATGCATTGCGTAAAATAATAATCTTTTTCGTGGCATAATGTATGAAACTTAAAAATATAGTTTTATCCATTATTGTAGGTACTAGTAGGTACTGACAGTCAAACCTTCATTTCATACATTTCCCCTCACACAATTTTATTATATCAACCACAATATTGTGAAGTGTTCCCTAATTTGTTCATAAGCATTACACCCAAAAAGTTGTCAGCTTGTTAATCGTCGTGCCCAAAACGAGGTCAAAAGGAAATTAATCTTCATTAACACTCGTCACTTTGATGGTATTTTAGGTGACATTGTTTGGACGCATCTAGAATTAGAGATTAATCAGCGCTGTTCAAAATGTAGATCAAATATTCAAAGAGATAATATGTATATAACTATAATGTCTATAGGGTACGTCCACTACAGCATTTCTTCGTTTAACCACATTGATTGTATTATTTTTGTCATAAATAAACGGAGGCTTTATTCTTATTTATTATACCTGTGTTTGTGTGTATGTACATACAGAAAATACAAGGCAAGATTAAAAAGCCATCTCATTACAGTCACGAGTACAAAAATAATGTTTAATTCAGAAAGCGCACGCTTTTATAATTAGGTTGTGTGGAACGGGCATATACATTTTCAAATTAGAAATTAATAAAACGTAACAAAAAAACATGAAAATCCTCTCAAAATAATGTTTCGCAAACAATAAAAATTCCTAATTACCTTCTGACAAACAACCGCTAAAGCGCTTACCTAAATTAAATCTATTCCGAATCCGTAAAGTTAAAATACAGCAAAATTTCAATTCTATCAAGCGTAAATGAAATGGAGAACCAGGTGATATCTATCTAATACTAGTGACCAGTGTGACATGAGACCCTGACCCTTTTGCATTACATACGTGTGGTACACAATCTATAGAGTTGAAGGGTCCTATATAATTTGGGCATGTAAATTTACCCCAGGCACGGGAAATTAGTGAACCTTACTAAAGGTTGAAGACGGTTTACGGGATTATTGGAATTGTTCAAGTTTATACCGAAAATCCTCGGTGAGTGTAGTTATTTTATTGCTAATTTCGTAACTGAAAGTCATTGTTTGAGAATGGGCGAAAAATGAGGAAAATAAATATTAGCTTACGAAACTAGGAAGAGAAGTGACGAGGCGATTGTTTGAGGTAAATTTTAACGGAAATTGTGAAATAATATTATGTGAAATGTGAATGCTATAATTTTTAAATTTGAATACAAAATATAGCACACAAAGTTTAATTGTATCTTTATAATTGTCATACATATAACTTCGACACCTCTACGAAATCCAAGTTAGTAAGTAGACTCATCTATGTAAAATACAATTATTTTGCTGCTTGATGGATTTTTTTTGACGTATTTGTTGTTCAAATTGTAAACAATATTCTTTCATCGGTATCTTAACAGTGGTAATTACCGGAACATATTAAAATGAGATATGTTGCAAACCGAAAATTATTTTAAGTCCTTAATTTAACTTAAAAGCAAATGAAATGAAACTTTAGAAAATATAATATTTGCGTTCACACCGGGTATCAAACAGCTATGTAAATGCAGTGAAATAACAGCTGGGACATCAAAATATTTGCACAGTATTATATTCCTTATTGACACCGGGGACCGCGCTCGGTTACTTTTGGCGTGGTGACGGTAAACGATTCGCGCTAAAGTCTATGTTCCCGTGAAATTGAATAAAATACCTACCCGTTTGTTTTAGTTTTCTTGAATTCCCTCAGACAATATTGGTGTGTTCGTTGCAACAAATTTGCAAGATATTCTTCTTGAAGGAGTTGAAAATAACGATAATAATATGGAAACAATTTTGTATTTGTTAAGCTATTGCATAGCTTCTATCGCGGGCCTTGAGCGCGGGGACCGAATCGAGAAATTCCGTAACGAAAAAACCTCACGCTCCCCACTCCGACGGGCTCGGAGGTGTTGTTTTTATTTGCTTGTCTTAGAGATCAACTAATCAATAATTAGCAATTAGTTTCTTGAAGTGACAGCTACAGTTATATGTAGAATTTGTATTTAGCTCGAATGGATGGAAATTCAACCGGTACAGTAACATTATCCTATAGAATACTATCGTGAAGGATTTACTGTTTCGCATAACTGGCTCAGAAATTAAGCGTATGCGTTCTCTCAACGCTACAAATATGCTACGCATACGCTACGTATGCCTAGCCGATACCACACCCCGGACACTCCATACAAAATTATCGTTTTGACAGTCACACTGTAGAGACTGCAAATGTGTGTGTTAACGCTTTATGGTTGGCACATTTTTGACTAGCGTAAAAAAAAATTCGCGTTTTTCTGATGAAATACATCCGTAAACAGCACAATATCTAACCATTTTCTACGAAAAACGATAATCACAAATCCAAAATAATAAAATTACTTTAAGTCAATTTGATTAATGTTGTCAATCTTCGTTGCGTATCGTCCCTGTAGAAAAATATGGACCATTTTATGTCTGATCGTGCGGGGTGAGGTAAGTGTTTAATTTTGGCGGGAGGCGGAGAGTGTCCGTTCTGTAGCGTTTAGCTACTATTATGTATTCTGTGCCGATACTTTAGTGCACGCATAAGCTACGTATGCGTAGCCGATACTTTTTAATTTACAAGATGACATTTACTTCCTAGCACCACTTTATATGCAAGAAATAAACATTTAAAAAATATTAAGTAGGTGCTTTTTTATTTCACGCACAACAGGAATTTGTTGAGTATGTATCTGCGCGCTATTTTCTAAATAGTAACGAATGAGGGATCATCAACCTTCACTAATTATATCGAAAACACACAAATTTAGTCCTGTGATGAGCAAGTGGATGGCACTGATTACTTACTATAATCGTCTACTTAGATTCTATCTATTATAAAAATAAAATTTCTATTTCCACATTGATATAGCGTTAAATTCTGCAATATATTAATCATTTAATGATATTAAGATAATTTGTAATCTGAATTCCTCTATATGTGGAATATATACATATTTTTTATCATCTACTATATGTAACTATAAACAATAAAACTTCAAAATTTTATTTTAGTTTGGTTATGAAAACTGTTGCTCTTTCACATTAAAAAACTAATTTGTTATGCAGATTATGCTCCCGTACTGTTGAATATATCATGTTACATTTTTATTCGGATAAGTACTTGTACCTAGTACCTACTTATTTATTTTACCATAAAATGCTTTTACTCGTTTAGCTGTTGCTTGTGTTTCATAATGTACTCGTAGTCAAGGTGCAACAACTATTATAATTAAATTGTCAAATAGATTCTTTCATATTTTTCTCCTCATTTTCTCTCTACCATTAAGTAATTAATATCAATAATATAATAAAGTTACTTCATACGGACTACGAATGTGTTGAATGAAATATTTATTCCATTTTATCTTAGCTTTTCTTCATCTAGAAAAGGAGGCATTCAAAGATGAGTTACCCAATAAAATGATTAACATCTACGTTTTTCCCAGAACTTAGCTCTTTACCAAAACCAAAACACTACTTTTAAAAACTGTTTGATACAACAAGTTATATTTTGCCATTTGAACGAACCTATGTTATCATACCGCCTCCTTGGTACAGTGGTTGTCGCGTGAGCGTAGAACCGATGGGTCCTGGGTTCAATTCCCGGTGGAGACAAAGAAAAAAAAAATGTCTCGGTCTGGTAGGACACAGAAGGCTGATCACCTACTTGTCCCTAAAGAAAATCGATCAGTGAAACAGATGTATGCATAATGCATCTGCCCCTTACCCCACTACGGGGACACGGGACTTCACTTTTTTACTTTTTTTTTATGTTATCATATTATTATTTTACCTTTCAACTTACATAATTTCTGAAATATATATTAAATAAAGCGTATTACTCAACATGATGTTCTCGTACAGTATTCTTAGTGATTTTAAATTCAATCTAGAAAGGTTTTATTCCTTACAAAATGACTTTATATGTCTACCTTCGGCAATAAAATAATATTCGACTCAAAATAATTATTAACACAACTAAGAACAACCAAAACGACCGTTACGTCCGAGAGCCCAACGGAAAGTGTGTCAAATTCGCTGTTCAGCTCATTTTTATAACCACCCACTCGGTTCGGGTTGCCAGTTGGGAATTAATTTATAACAGTATATTATAATAGTTTAAAACTTTATAGTTATGAATCTAAGTACAATATTGAATTTCATATTCGCTTGAACTATTGAAAGCATAAGTTTAATATTGAAATTTAAATCTTAAACTTCAGTTGATGTTCAGAATACCGACGTTTGTAAGTTACACGTATTAGTTTATGTTTTATTCTGAATCAACGGTTGTTTGAAAATTAATATTGATAAACAGTTGCTAAAGTTTTGTAAATAATTAATAGATTAGTAGAAAGTACCTACTTATGAAAAATGTGACGTCATACATTTAGGAGTGCTCTTAATACATTAACAAACTTGTATGATATTTGCAGGTGAATTCGGTGCCTTCACGTTGCTCTGTTAATAATTAATAAAAAATATTCAAAATATGACGTTAACTGATTATATATTATGTTTTGATGTTTAAATTATGTTATATCTGTAACTAAACGAATCGAATAAAATAAAAAGTTACCCATTCACAATTGAACTAATACGAATTAGAACTTATTAGCCCTGTACAAAATGCATAGAATATACAAGTGATATCCCTCAACTATCCCCATTCAAACTCTGGCGCAATAAACATCGTAACAATCAAGCAATCGAGTCAACAATGACCATACAACTTGATTAGGTCTGTCACCAAATCCTATGCATATATAACCCCTCTTGTAGCCAGGCACAGAATGGAGACATCATTAGTGCATGCAAATTCAATTTTGAAATTTCCTGACGCGTTTCAATTGCGGTCATGCGTGACCGTGTACAAGCCTATTTATAGCTTTGTGGTCATTTATACTGTGAAAACCTGTGGTTAAGCTTCGGTATTAGTGTGTTATCTACTTGACAAACAAATTAATATAAATTACTTGACAAATGAATTATTATTAATAATAAATAATAAATACACTTTATTTAGCACCATAAAAACAGACAATATAACTAAAAGAAAAAGACAATATTATAATGTTAAGCCAAAAAGGCGGCCTTATCGCTACTGAGCGATTTCTACCAGGCAACCTATGGGTAGGATTTTAAATTAAAAAAGGGGAAAAACAATAGGTGGTGCAGTAATGAAAAATTAATTATAATAGATTTAAACCAAATAACTACTTATATTATAAATATATACATAATGAATATGATTTATAAATATATATGTATGATACATATATATATCACATATAATTATAATATATCTATATAATTATATATTAATACAAATATACAAATAATACATATAATTTACAAAAAAATAAATAAAAATAAACAAATACAGTAAAAATACTAACTATTTATCTGGGAGGAGAAATGATTGAAAATTAAATTTTTAAAAATATTCAGCGATTTCGCACGTCTGATTTCTATTGGTAGAGCATTCCAAAGGAGTATGGACTGTACATGGTAGGATTTGTGGTAAAATTTGGATTTATGGGGAGGGATTTTCAACAGCAGGTTGCCAGTGCATCGCAGATTGAACTCGACATTCGAACGGAATTCAAATTTTTCCTTAAGGTAGACAGGGGCTTGGGGATAGAAAAGGATTTTGTACAATGATGTTAGGATATGCATGTTACGACGTAAACGTATAGGTAACCACTTCAGCCTGTTACGATACTCTGTGACGTGATCATACTTGCGGAGACCAAATACGAACCGTATACATACATTTTGTAGCCGTTCGAGTTTGTCTAATTGTAATTCGGTAAGGTCTGGATAGCAAATGTCGGCATAATCGAGGATGGGAAGGAGGAGGGACTGTGCAAGAGAAATTTTTGTTGGAATGGGTAAGAAATTCCGAATACGTCTTAAAGAGTGTGATGCTGCAAATACCTTCTTATTCAGTTCATTAACTTGTTTATGCCACGATAAAGTACGATCAAACATAACACCCAGATTTTTAACCGAATCGCTTACCGGTATAATTGTGTTGTCTAAGGTAATAGGTGGAAGACTTGACCAATCGATCTTCGAAATGAAAGCGGGACTGCCGATGATAATAGCTTGAGTTTTTGATGGATTGACTCCTAAGCCATATGATTTACTCCAAGCTACTATTGAAGCAAGATCCTTGTTCATCACTCGAATGGCAGATGGTAAATCTTCAAGAGATGAACGAGTATAAATCTGGAGATCATCTGCATACATATGTGAGAGCGAAGTAAGGGAGACAGTGATATTATTTATAAATATAGAAAAGAGGAGAGGAGAAAGGACGCCACCTTGTGGTCGTTAAGAATTTAACGCTGCAACTGCATTATGAAATATACAAATGATTGATCAGTTTCAATATTTCATTGTCAATGTATAAGCAAGATATGCCAGTCTTTTAATCTTAAGATAAAATCGAACTCTCGTTGCGAATCTTTATTTTGCCACTGATTTTGTGTACGTTTGAACAAACAACCACCTCTACTGTCTACAATGTAAATCCGCAGAGTACCCATAACGATAGCACGTAGAACGCCTTCAGTATTTCAGCGAAGATGTCACTGAAATCCAACATATCATGCTCGAGCACAATTCACTTGATTCACATGGCATTGTCTCTGAACAAAAATATGACATTTTTCCACAAGTGTAGGCACTCTAGGCACGTCTAAAGCGCATCTAGAGAGTTCTTCAAACAAGGTCCTTTAAAACAATTTGTCGGGACTCCGGAGGCGAGACGCAACCGCTTTTAAATGCATTTGTTTTCCATTTGCAAGAGAATGTGACTCATCGTCGAGATAGTCCACTGTTTGCTAAAGCACTCCGGAGTGATGCATAAATGATGTGGGAGGAAAAGTGTTAGGAATATACAGTTAGAAAGTGGGACGGAAGACGGAGCACGATTGACTTAAGCTCTCCAACTAATTGTTTGAAAGAATGAAAGGTAGGTCAATTGTTATTAGGAAAGTTTAAATAAAACACGGATAGAGCTCGCTATTATGTTGCAACTGCAGTGTGATGGAATTGGTGTTCTGACTAGATAAGTGTATGAATTTATTTTTTATTCTTCAAAATATGTTTTTAAATAAGAACAGTGATCATTCATGGACAATTACCTATATTAACAATTAAAATCACATAAGTGTGTATATATTTTTTTGCTACGACGTATTTAGTGAAATTTAGACAACATTAAAGCAATTTGCATGCCTGGTGCATGCAAATTGCACTAATTGCATAACGCAGTCGTATTTTAATGTATAAAAATATTGTTACACACGATCAACTAGATATTCAAAGTTCCAACGTTTAAGCATAACCTTGTTACTATATACTCATAAAATAGCTTTTAATTCGACTCGTAAAAACACAAGAGCTCAGTGCAACAGTACTTACCAAATAATTGTATTTACACTCTAAAATAACACAAAATATTATAAGCTTTGTCGTAAAGTAAATTCAGTTATAGAAGCTGCCATTTCTTCTCTATCTGCTGACAGTATTTTTACATTTAACGATACGATTTATCGTCGCAATAACGTCATCAAATCGTTAACGGGAAAATAAATAATATAATTTAATAACAATCTTTAGGTAAGATACAGCATAATTATTATCACTCTCGTTTTTTTTTTGTTTTATTATAAACGTAGGTATAACAACCCTTAGTTAATAACACAAATGTATTGTTATAAAACGCTATAATAAATATTCCATTATCACTGTCAATATGAAACACTTTTACAGGCACACATCTTATTCTAATAAGAATGTTTACAAACAAAATAATTGACATCCGATACCGATATCGGCTCGGATAATGTAAATCGCTCTCAGGGTGTTTACGATGTCATTATTTATATCTTCCTTCCCATATGCAGAGGATCACCAAGGAAGGGATTTTGGAATATATTAGTTTTATAGTAGGATTTGGTTTAAAGGGCATATCCCTTCGAATAAAATTGAGCATTAGTGCCTTAAGTCCGCGATATGTTTTTAATATACTTTCTTCTCGGAACATTAAAGTTGTAATCTTTATTACTAGGGTCTGATATTGTACAAAACAACACAGATAAATAAATATATAAAAAAACATAGTTGTTTTGGTAATCGTATGTACTATGTACCCCTTTTTTATTAAATTATTATAATAATATCATTGCTTACACAGGCGATAGATTTGCAGATAACATTTATTGAGGTGCAAGCAACATTTCCTTATTTTCTGATTTTTACCTTCACACAATCATTTTCGGTCCCTTTAGTAATAAAAACCATTTCCCATAGCAACAAGGAAAATTGAGATAAGGTAGCGATTAGCATCTCTTAGGGAAAATGATCCGTTATAATTTTCGTTTGGCTGTTCAATTTAAACATTGACTTCAAAGGAACATGCGTAGTAAAATGGGGACATGGGTCAAAAAATTACCAATTTGATTACTTTCTTGCTCTTATAATAGTGCCCTATTATTTAGAACATTTGTGTAAAAAAAGTTATTTTATTTAGTTTAATTAAACTTGTAAATTTTTATTAGATTCCAGCCAGAAGCCTTGTTTAAATATTAAATTAGGTTCTAAGTGTCTACTTTAAAATTTGGATGAGGAGTAACAAATATTCTTCATTCAGTAATTTTGTAAATGTTATAAAAATTTAAAAACTTGTATGTTCCTTTAAAATTAACTTTGGTAGGCACTTAAAAAATATTTTTGCGTTTATATTACAAAATAGCCAATAGGTATAGATACTTGCTTGTTTGTGGAAACACACACACACACACACACGACACAGCAAGTAGTAGAAACAATAAAACGCTGTAAGAGTTTTGTTGTCTCTTCTATAATTATTGTGTCCACACCAACGCAAACTGCTGTAATCTCTATGTCAATCTTGGTATACATTTGGAAGTGTAAAAAGTATTATTATTAAACCTAAACTCAACCTTAATTTCCACAATATAAGGCCCAATATTATCACACAAATTTGCCAGCCACTTTTAGACAACATTGTCTTTGTAATGGCCTTTTAATATGCCTTCCCTTATAATACTTTGACGGCTTAATCCTTTTGAGGGTCGGAAATTAGATACAATACTTACTTAGAGCATAGTTGGATGGGACCAGCCTTAACTGAGAAGTTTTAAGTGGGGTTAAATTTGCAAGGTAAAGTGTTTAAAACTTACTTACAATTGTGTAATTTAGACGGTTATTATAAATTCAAGTTTTAAAATTGATGACAATCAAGAAATATTTTTGTTCACTTTAAAATCTTCCATAATATAGATCTAATATCAGACCAAAGGTTTATAAACATTTAAAAAAACAAACAAAAGTCAAGACCTTTTTTTTGCGTGCAAGATTACAACGTTGCAATTAATGAAACAAAATTAAGAAAAAAAGAAATAAAATCGCGCTAGCTAAAGCGCCTTATTAACGGTCCATTTGGACGTACGTCCCGCCAAGGTCATACACGATGCACGACGCATATTCACGGTCCATCCCCGCTGTACGTCAGCTCAAGGCTGCTGTGCGCGCATCAAGCATGGCAAATCTGCTCACTGCTGTACAGCAAGCCTATTCACGATCGAGCATGCACGATGCAGGACCGCTTGCACGACGTTCGCGGTGGTGGGGGTGCTCGCTGGACGAAAAATTGATCGTGCACATCCAGCAACATAATAATAATAATTATTGACGTACGTCAATACTATTCACTGTCGTTTTGCGTCGTGCATCGTGTATGACCTTGGCGGGACGTACGTCCAAATGGACCGTGAATAAGGCGCTTAAGACATTGCGCAGCTCTTAGCGCAGCTGCTATAGTTCTAAATTTGAAAGAGGCGCATTTTTGTGCTCATAATATTATAAAAAAATAATTAAATAAATAAAGCGATAAAATGTTATATACGAAATAAAAAATAAAAAGAATACTATTATCTATGATTAATTATTACATAAATAAAAATGTAGGTAAGTTTTAAAATTGAATTAAAATTAAAAAAAAAAACACTACTTTGGCTGAAATCAAATCAATCAAAATAAAAAAATATTCGGGCTGAATAATAACACAAATTAAAAAAAAAATCCGTGCTAAAGCAATAGAAACAAATCACACATTCGTGTAATCCACGTCGTATTCAATTATTTTTTTTATGCATACAATATACATACCGTAAAACCTTCTTTCTTTATTGTGTAAAACTGAACTACGTGGCTGGAAACAAAATTAAAAAAAAATGACGAATCTACGTTCGAAATTTAAAAGAGGCGCGAACAATTTTTCGTGCAATTATTTAAATAAAAATAAACTGTTGTAGTGCTATTTTAGATTAAAAATAACAGAATGGTTGTAAAAGTTTTCAACATAAAATTGAAGCAGATAATGGATCTATTATACACCAAAGCATGAGAAAAATTGCTTTAAAATAACATTTCCTGTTTCGATTATCGTTTGAAGCGTATATTATTATTAGTCTGTGGTTTGAAGCGAAAACCTACATGAACAGCAGATCTTTTGCCAGAATCTAGCCTCTTTTGGCAGGCACACTTTTAAATTTAATTCAGGTTAGTGTTTTACCTTTTATTTTATAGCTAAATTAGGCAATAGAGAAGTCTTACTTACGTACTTTGAAATAATGTTAACTATTTTGTTAGGCCTAACAAATTACAGCAATTTGGAAGTTTCTGTACTAATCGCATACAATCAGCTGTATTTTTAAAAGTATTTTGGTTCTTAGATTAAAATTCTGAATTTCTTGAGAAAATAATTATATATCAGGACACTAGAATATATTACTAAACATAATAATATTATGTGTAGGTTTTTAAGTATCATTTTATATTCTCTTTTTAACAACTTCCCTTAAACTTTTTTTAATACCTCATGGTCTGAGTTACAAGTTTCTTTTGTGAACAAGTTTCATGTTATTAGTAGTTGAGAGGCAAGTCATCTTCAGTCTTAATGATACTATGTTATGAGTGCTAAAGCTCGTAGTTCGTAGGTAGTGATAAAAATAAACGTTTCTATGTGTTCGTATTAATCTGGGGATAATATTTGAAATTGAAATGTTTTAAATTAAGTGAGATTATATAAGTTTGAAAAATAGTTAAATAGGATATTGGTAAACTATTTTTGAAAGAATTATAAAAACAACAATAAAACATTTATGTCGAATTGATGCATTTTATCGCTTAATAGTACTCGTTTATTTTCATAGATTAAAAAATGTATTCGTATAAAAAATATATTTAAAATAATTGAGATGGTACCTCGGTGCTGTGTCAATTTCGTCGTCATTCATACAATCGTTAACTAGATAAGAGTAAAAGGGAAACAATATCGAATTTTTCCTCAATACTATCGAATTTCATCACAAAACGCTGATAAATCCACGTTTCATGCAGGGAACTTGATAAAATACATATTCACATCGTGAAATACAATTTATTCGTCAAAAGATTCACGCGCCCGTCATAATATAATCAGTAACAAACGCCTGGTGAATCTTATTCGATTTAGAATTACTGGATAGGATTTTGTATCTGAGATTGAGGTACGTCTCGTAATCGTGTTCGAAGTGATCCGATTTGCCCAATTTCCTTTTATATACGCGTATTGTCCTCATTCAATCACTATCGCCTATGTGAATACGCATTTTCAAAGCACCTACCTATTGGTGACCTCAGGTATAGTCCTATATGTTGTGGTCCTACAACCATAGAATATAATATAAAAAAATAGGTATTGTTAGGCGAAAAAAAGTTACAAATATATTCATTGGGCATTTAATAAAATAAAATACTTGCAAAATTATTGTCTTATCACTTGATAAATCTATAAAGTTTGAATTAAATCAGTCCTTTAAAAGTGGGTCAAATTCTAGTCTCAAGGAGTAGGTTACTACTTACTGGATACTTAAGGTGAAGCTAATATAAGCGTGTTAAAAAACTTTCTATTGCTAATAATTTTAATTGGCCATATTATATGCCTACATAAATTCCATTTACATCACAGAAACGCCATATTTCAACATTATCTAAACTGAAACGAATACCATATTGTAGAAGAATCATAACAAAAACCCCCAGTATTCACGATAAATCAGTCGTTCTCGGAATCAAGATCGAAAAACCTACAGACGGCAACATATCAACGGCCTTGATGCTTGTCCGTTAATCTGCTTGAAAAAGTAATTGTGATGGGGAAAAAAGGGAATTTCAACGTTATCTCTCCCTTGTGGGCAACTGAATTAACGCGAGTGACGTGACCGTGAAACTAAAGTTCGCATTATGCGTGAACTGCTTTTATTTGCGGCATTTCGATTGGAACTATGTGCGATTCTTTACAATTTAATCGGTCGCTCTTAACACAGAAAAGTACCTTATAAAAAATTTATAAGAAGATAAATTTTCATAAAGTTTAATATCTGGGGGCACGGCAGTGCCCCCGCCAAGTCGAGCAAAAAAAAAGCGGCACGGCCGTACCATCCTTTTCTCGAAGCAATTCGGGCCTTTTTCGACCCCCTATAATTCGGTTGTGGATAAAGCAAGAAACCTGAATCTTCAGTAACTAATCCGGCATTGTATAAACACGAAATATTTAAAATTTCAGTCAATTTGAACCAGTAGTTTAAGAATGACAACTTGTTAAAGTTTCTAAATTTTGTCACTCACTGACTCACCGATCATCAAAAGTCCAAGGCACTTCTAGCAGACTTAGAAGCTTCATATTTGGAATACATATAGAGTTTAGTGTCTTAATCATGGGAAAACTTAAATATTTTGTAATTTCGGTCCAGTTTTCCAAATACACCAACTGCATCAATAACTTTGTAATCCCATATAAATATATGGGATTACAAAGTTATTTATGCAGTTGGTGGTTGGTGGTGGTTATAAATTTAATAGGTGTAGATAGGTACCTACCATATGAGGCAAGGGAGGGGGTATAGGGTGGGTAAGGGTGTGTTTAGCCCATGAAACTGAACAACATTATTACTTGTAAAATGGTCGACGTAATGAAAAACACATGATTGGACATGTCTTGAAGTACGAAAATCTAATAAAACAATATATTATAATTTAAATCTGTTATATATAAATTGTTGGCGCGACTAGCCTCCTTACAGACAGACTGGCCTCTATTGCACGCCTCATAAGCGAAGCGTTGAGGTGGGTACTACTGTCACTTCGCGCAAAACATCTGATTTTTCAAACTTAAAATGTCTTTATGTATCATACATTGCACTTGTAAGATAATACATACACACACATATTAAGAAAAAACACTATTTTTAACATTCATGATATTTTTGATGTCATTTTTGTTATTTAAACTACTTAGTTAAAAAACAGTTTAAAAAAGTTCTGTCTTGGACGTCCGTGTGTCTGTATGTGCGGAGGATTTTCTTGTTAACACGATAGCGACCGAAATACTTTACTAATCGAGTCTTTTTTTTTCTCTTACGCTTGAGTATGCTCAGGAATAGAACCCTTTCATTTTTCAGGGTCTGATTCGATGTGGTTTAATTGTTATTAAATAAACAAAAAAAAAAGGATGAGATTATGAGGCGTGCACTTTTGGATTTTCCAATTTATTTTACTCTATGACTGACAAGCAAAATATACGCCAAAATGACAGAACAATGAAATGTGAATGCCTTCGAGCGAGCGGCAGCCGCACGCATACGTGCGAGCGCCCTCATGCTGTTCGGATGTGCCTCGAAACCTAACCTATAAGTTTGCGATTTTCATTTATAATTTCGATTGATAAATTACATTTACGACTAAAAGGCTTGCTCATTAGTTTACTGATATTATTTGCTTACGATTGGGATGTTGTTTGGTTAATTTTAAGGAACTTACATAAATACCTTAGTCTTCAAATATAATTATTACTTAATAGTGTCGGTCGAAATAACGAGACCAAAGTTACGTTTAAGTATTAATTGTATTCTTACATCTTGCATATCTACCAGTACTAGTAGTCGCAATGGATTCGGAAATACTGTATGTGAATGACCATCCATGCCCACACCGGATTGTCCGTATACCTGGTGATGGTTCGTGTCTATTTCATTCTTTGTCATTCTCTATGTATGGGAATACTGAGTCGTAAGAAGTATTTACCGTCCAGACTTGTCAAAAATTGAGACATCAAAGCCTCCGAGAAAAGCCCATAGAGACAGGGAGTGGGCTTTGAGAAAAACTGTGGCTGAAGCTCAAGAAGTAGTACTGGAAAAGAAAAAGAGGAAGACTACATATAAAAATAAGAAAATATCATAAGACCTTTAACAAAATTCGTTAGAAGTAGATGGTATCAAAAAGAAAGGCTCTACAAAAAGAAGTGAGATCCCATCAAAAACATCCTGTAAAAAACCCAAGTCTCGCAGCTCAGTCTTTCTACCGTCAAAAGTTGTGAGATCCATGTAATACCAAGTCGGTTAATCTATTTAGTGTCTACTTGAAGGACCTTCTGTCTTAAGTTATTACATAAGTTATTATCATGCCAATATTAAAAATATTTAACGTTTTAAACAAATAGATCGACTTGGACATCGCATGAAAACAAAATGAATATTACAATATTATATTAGATTCTTTAGTCTCTCGCGCCTCACGCGATTGAAACTCTCGTTCCTGTTGGTCGCTGGCCCGTCAGTCGTGCTGTGTAGTGTGATACATAAGTACTAATAATCAAATCAAGCGATGTCCAAGTCGATCTATTTGTTTAAAACGTTAAATATTTTTAATATTGGCATGATAATAACTTATGTAATAACTTAAGACAGAAGGTCCTTCAAGTAGACACTAAATAGATTAACCGACTTGGTATTACATGGATCTCACAACTTTTGACGGTAGAAAGACTGAGCTGCGAGACTTGGGTTTTTTACAGGATGTTTTTGATGGGATTTATATACCAAAATTTTGTTTGACTCTATACTAAAAGTAAGTGTGACACGGGTGTCTAAATTGTGAACTAAATAATCTACACAGTAATTTTCCCGTACGCATAAACTGAAAATTATGACTTCAAATATTTGGATTCTAGAGCTTAAGTAGAAATCTACAACAAGTTAGTCGTAACAGTCTTGCAAACTGGAAGTTTCTGAGATAATACTTACAGTCGTAACTGTCATTTTTACTCAGTAACTATAAGAATATAATACGAATAGAAGCTCAGAATTTACATTTTAATTAAACTGTTTCTAAAATTGTATGTGTCACAGCACGCAGCTGTACGTGGCGTGTGCTTGATGTTTAGGAAAATATCCTTGTGCGAAATTAACTTTACTTTATTTATAAACGGTACCTATTAGAGGTATAATATATTATTTAATACATAGCTTAAAGTTCTTAGATTCTTAAGCTAGTGAAGGAGAGATATAAAGAATCTTTTCATGGTTAAGAATTCCATCTTGGTATTAATATTATTAGGTCTAACTTGCACTTTTCTCCGTGATAGCTACATTGAAAAAGATAATTATGTGCATTTGTTTATTAGATATTACGAAAGGCCTAAAAAATACAGGTCTGAATGTGAAATTAGATTTTTCAAAGGTCATCAAAAAAGGTCACTTAGTGAACAATGTCCATTATTTTAAAATATTAAATTACCGGTACTTCAACGCGGATACAGTGTAAAATGAATTACTAAAACATGAAATATACAGACGTAACATCAAACGACACTCAGACGCCCACACCATCTGTTTATTCGTTAAAATATTCACGGAATCTTTCGGCTGCATTTTGGTTAATGAAATTTTAATCATCACTCGCCTAAATCGCTACTCATTTTCCTTCTAGACGTTTTTGTCGACACACTTTTGGTTATTTCTGAGTGCGTCTAGTAGTTAGGGAGTGGAGAGCGTTTAGAATTTCAGAAACCACTAAGTAAGGAATGCCTTCTAAATTTCGAGGCAAAATTTGCCTTTGAGTAAAATATAGATAAGTGTCTTTTAAGTTTGGGCTATCCTCATTATGTTTAAGAATAATGGAGGTACAGTGAATATCCAAGAAGCGTAAATTATATGGTATGGATTTTTGGGTAGATTATTATCTCTCCAACAAGGTTTTGTTTGTTAGTACGAATATAAATTATATCTTTGTTTTGTTTAACTGTTAGCCATGATGTTTTCATATAAGGTATGCTGCATATCACACACTATTTACAAGATAAGAGAAAAATCGTAACATAAATCTGAACCTTGTCGTTTATCTTTTAATCACTTTATACCTAGCGAAACAAATATTGGTTCAAAATTGAGCTAAAGTATGAAATAGTCGAGTAATCAGTAGCAAATGAACGTGAAAATGAAAACAAAAGCCGTGGGTATCCGAGCTTCGTATTTGCTAAGTTGCTAATTTGCCTCAGCTAACGAAGCGATTCGATTCCATAAGAAATTAAATTTTACACGATACCTGTAATACTTGGTAACAATCAAGTGTTGTTGAGATAAGTTCCGTGTTTTGTCGAAAATGTTACAACAATTTTACAATTATAAACATGTATTAAAAATAATCATTTCAATTGTGTTTTTTTATGATCAATTCAAGTTTAATTTACTTTATTTTCTAGAATGACTGAGCAATATTCCATTTGTTAATATGGTATATTTCAAAGTAAATAACTTTCTCCTTACGTTGCGTAAATCGTTCATCAGCCCGAGTCAGATCTAGGTATTGCTCTAAGACAACATAGCCTTTGAAATTATTATGCTAACCTAACATAGTTTCAAAATTTAAATTGAATCACTCATTACTATGCAAACGTTAAACAAAAACAATATTAATTCATAAAACTTATTTATCTTGCCAAGTACAATACTGTATTGAATTTTCAGTCTACTCCATCAAAATTATTTCTAATCAAACAAATTACTAAGTGAACTAACTTCGTTAAACTTGTATCTTGTTTACAAATGTTATCCAATTTGCTTCGATACTCTTTATATTTAAGTGAACTTTAATGGTCATTATACTTGTTGAGTTTGCGCTACAAGTGATCGCTTACTCATTATTATTAGATTTCTTAACACTTTCAAGGTTTTTAGCAAGTTTAATAAATTAAATTACTCAGACGATTTTAGCTATTAATAACGAGATGGATTCTTAAAGCTCATTTATCTGTTTGGTAGTTCTGATGATGTAAAAAATTAGTTTGAAAAGTTATATTGTTAGTCTGTGAAATCTTGTTACTTATAAATTAAAAGTTACGATATTTCTTTGTAATGCAGAACACGCCCGATCCCTAACGCTTAGTCAAGCCTTTTGCAATGAAATAAAATACCTACATTCGACAAATATGCATTATATTATATCATTAGAACCCTCTAAAATACGAAAGAGAAGATGACAAGGTTTTGATTCTCATTTAAATCAAGAAATATAAATTAATTTACCCGCGAGAAGTTTTTTTTTTATATTTGTCGTGAGATACACAAAATATCTTAACGCTAGAATATTCAATAAGTAATATGAACTAAACTATAAGAAACTACCTTCTACAAATGTTTCCCACAAACTTTAACAAGTGATGTTATTGAGACGTGTTCTAAACATTGACCGGTTAAACCCCGATCTCCCCAGAATGGTGATGGATGGGAGTTCAGGATTTGCAAAAGCGGTCCCCGGCTACAAATAGCACAGCGAGATTAGTGTGCTTTTAAAAGATTATTTCAAACTGTTTTTTCCGTTTTCGGATATCGTATTTATTATGCTGATTGTGAAACGAGTACAGAATTGAATATGGTTATTAGGAAAGATTTACTGCCTTTTCAGCTTTGTATTACTTTGTATTTGTTTTAGCTAGATCCTTTTTTGATCCTCGGAAAGTCTGCTTTTGATGAGTATATTTCAATTCAAATATGTTTTAATGGATGTGTTGTTTCATGTTACATTTGTATTGTGTGTGTGTGAAAGCTTTCCATTAGACTTAGTCTATTTATACACTCGAATAAACGTATAGCTGTACTTTTCTGAATTAGACACATAAACTAAATTAAATCTTTGTTCGTTGGTTTCAGTTGTTCTTTGTCTGTTTTCCTATTTTATATTTTGTTGGGCAGTGAAGACATTACTGAATTAGCCATGTGACATGATATTGAAAAGTGGTACTACTGGAATAAATATGCTTGCCAGTGTAGCTAGACTGGCAAGATCATTCAATGTACCTACTGCTTCAACATAGAATACCTTCAGATGAGTTGGGTGAATTGTATATTTAATAATACATTCAACACTATTCCAGCTATTGACTAAGTTTTTTTTATTGTCTTGATACTTTTAGTTATTATCTTTAATACTTCGTAATCCAGCAAAGATATTAGTTTCAAACTGTTTTGTAATAAGAAAGTGTAGGTAGTACAATATATTATATTAAGGGAGGTGTTTTTGATACATTTTATTTGATTTCGCTTTAACGTATTTATATATATTATTATACACATAGCGGATAATCAGCTCCAAAAGAGAGCACTGTCAATAAGACATCCTAAGGCGACCAATAAAAATCAGTGATGACACACTGAGTGGCTGGCCTAATTATTATGGCATACCATGGCATACATATATTTTTTAAGTTCCTTTTTTTTCAACTAAATTGTATCTTTTTTTTCATATGTCCATAATAAACGTATTTTCCTTTCATTTCATTTCAAGAGCAATAGTGGGTTTAAACTTTAAAACGTCTGTAATTAATACTATAATTATATCTTGTAATATAATATAATGTTAATTTACTCTAGTTTATACCATATGTTGCTAATGTGCAACAAAGTTTCTTACTAGATTACGTGGATTCAATAATACGTTACTTAGGATATTGTACGACAGCTGGGAAGCAACACTTGCTTTTAAGAAATTTTAGTTTAATTTGCACTTTGGTGTTTATTTCTTGGTAACATTGTAAACTATGAACTTCTGATAAAACTATGCATAGGTATACGATACTGGCTTAATTAATAACATATCTTTTTGGTGTATTTTAATTACTTGCTTTCTTTTTTGCACATGTCTATGCTCAACAATCAAAAATATTAATAAGAAACGTTTTTTTTTTATTTTTTTTTTTATATGAAAGAAGGCAAACGAGCATGTGGATC
>CAJQZM010039095.1:36956-53574 GCA_907164665.1 Colias nastes | reverse complement strand
TGAGGCAGTCTTCCATGAGGCAGGTACAATGCCGGTGTTATAAGAGTTTTTATTAACAACATCCGATAACTTGATTCTTTGCATATTTTATTTTCCTATCAACCGAGTATTAAGATCAAAACATTTAATAATAATATTATAATCTACTAAAATGCAATAATGACGATACATATAGTGGCCATAATACAGATTCACTATCAGATAATTCAACCACCAAGCTACTCTCTATATCTGTCTAATTCTATTTCGCAATTTGACGAGGGTTGTAAATTAAACCGGCTAAGTCGATTTATCAACACTTAATAAAGATTTTAAGGGCTCTTATCTTTAGTGTCGTTTGTATCTTACGACTCTGTGAAATATCAGATGTTGGGCGCTACGGATTTAGTGGAAATGGATGGGACTTATTTTTAATGCACTTGTATTTCAGTGTTGGTATTTTTGTCAAGGCTTATGAATTGTATTTAATTTTGAGCTAAATTATTATATGATTGTTAGACGATACCTTTGAAATAACAATTTAATTTTAATAATGATAACAATTTAATAAAATAATGATGCTACCTTTATATCATTTATCTGTAAGTACACTGATTGTTTTGTTTTTTTTTTAATAAGGCATTTAACATAATATTTTCAATTTTTAAAATTTTCATTTATCGCTTAAAAAATAAAATTTTAAAGAGTCATGAAATTAATCCGTGCTAACTAGGAAGACATGAAATATTAAAATCTCTAAATTCCGTAAGCGCTGCGATGTTCCATCATAAATTCCGTCAGAGACAAATAGTTTAAAAGCGCAGCGAGTTCTCCAGAAACCTTTACAGGGACGAAGAAAATTCTAATACCGAGACCTACAATTTTAATCCGCTTAGTTCCTTCCAGTGGTTTATAACCTTTCTTTGTAAGTTCACCAGTAATCGACATTCTATGTTCGCCACGCATAAATATTGTATGAAGCGAGTAGATACGATGTGGCTATCAAGAGAATATTCTATTTTATTTTAACGCAAGAACAAGGCGTTTCAATGGTTAGTGCTCTTCACGTTATGGGAATAAAGGATCTGCTAAGTTTAAGAGCATGGCTAATGGATGAAGCTCTCTTTAGGTGCACGCTAACAAATTTCAACCTTAAATTGTTTGGGGTAAGAGGTAATTTCGAGCGTGTTAATATTTTCGACAATCCTTGTATATAATCGTGGCTACTTAGGAACTTAATTTATTATTTGTTTCGTCTCTTTACGGATGTTTTCTCGAGCTCAATTGCAGGGGGATTTAGGAAGATAAGTTGATGAAGTTCACGACATCGTATTTACATTAAAATGTTTGGGTCATTAATGAAGATAAACAACACGAAACAATTGCATAATTAAAGTAATTAAGTTAATTCTGACTCGGATACCAGTGATTTATGAATTTAATTAAATATGAAACCAATTTAATAAATGTAAATCTCCGTCAATATTTGAATCCTATTTGATATAAATTCCGCTTATTACCTGCACATGAATTTAACACTTCGCTTTAACTTAAAAAAAAACGCGATTTGTTTTTGTAGAATTTTGCCTATATTTTAGTGAGAAAATCCAGTATTTAGAGCGATGAAGAAATTTTGTACTATTATGGCACACAGCTTTTTATGGCATTATATTATATTTACATATTGTTTAGTAAAACATTGATAAATATAGAAATATCCGCTTATTTAATTAGCATGTAAAACTGCTTATATCTTTCGTAAAGATGAAACTAATGTATAAGATCCGCAATAAACTGGTATATAATCATGATAATTTTCACACATTCGAAATTGGTCAGTTCATATTATTATTGTATTGTCTTATGATAATATACATAAAAATTAGATCGGAAACCTTAATAAAAGAGGCACCAAAACACATTACTATAAAATCTTGAAATAAGAAAATTATTCATCAATCATAATATTATGTAAATAACCACAAATAAATCAAACGTTAGTAAACTATAACATGAACACAATAGTACAAAACTTACAAAACGCAATAAAATTTCATAATTTTCATACATTAAATCGCAGTGTTGATATTATGCACAATTCCATCTGCATAATCATTTCGAGCTGGCGCAGTTGGCTAATTAGCGTATTTTTAACAAGTCCTCATGTAGGAGTTGAGGTAATAAGTGCTTGTACTTGTTAATTTTGTTACTCGTGTATAATCTTAATGTGAAGGATCTGGGAAACATATTTTTGTAATAGTATTATTTTAACTGGATAAGGAATCATGTATTTGTTGAAAATATAGCGAAAATATATTTAAAAATGCTCTTATTTATACAGCTAAATAATTTTATAAATCAAAAATGGTTATATTGGTATGTTTTGTCTTCTGTTAAGATAATCCAATACATTATAATATATAATTTTTAATAAGTGTTAGAAGTTTGAGAAACTAATAAAAAGAAAGTCTTCCCTGATGGAGCCGGAACGAACGCCTAACAACTTTATAAAAATAATTCTAATTTACACGAACATAAGTATTCCTTGTTAAATAATAATATATATTTAAATGTTATAATATAATATGTTGCTAACTGAAAAGGTTATGTCTTATAAAAGATACAAATTGAAGAAACACGATCGCTTTACAGATTCAATTAACGCAATCTAATAATAATAAAAGTAAATATTTATATTCTAAAATCGAGTCGCACTTCGGATCAGATTTATAAAATAATAATAAGCATTACTATTCCTGTGTTATACCTTTAATAAATAGCCATCATATAAGCCTTTTTCTTAAGGGCAAGCTCCCTAAATTTTATGTGAATTTGCAATAATATTCTGAAACAGTCACACATACAATCAAAATGGAAATTTAGTATATGATTTATTGGGTCTTTTTCTTTCGATGTACAAGACAGAAACATAATTGTAACATTTTCGCTCGATTCATTTTTTATTCAAAAATGATGCCTTTTTTAAGGATTATTACATTTTTTTAAAGATTTACTTGGACTTTATGTCTAAAATAAAATGTTAACAGTAAGAAAATAGAGTTTACTATTGAATCCCAAGATACTTTTTCTCTAGATCAATTATTACTTTAGTTATAAACGAAATAAGAATTGAGACTTACTTTTCGAGCTCGAACGCGATCAAAGAGCGCACGCGATATTCAACTTTATTACGGCTGTATTAGCGTCTAGTACCGTAACCGGTCTCTCAGTGCCAGAAATGAGAAAGGGAGCCTCCTCTTAATTAACGATTTTATTTCGATTAAGATGAAATTGAAAGTTACTTTGGCGAATACGTCAAAATAGCATTTATATTTATATTTTATTATAATAACACATTAATAAAATCTTCAAGATATGAACGTCTTGCCAAACAATCAGTAGAACATAAGTCAATAGTTCAAATCTGGGAAAACAAAGGCACACGTCCCGAGATATCATTTCTGGGAAAGATATTCTCACATAATATATCAAAGTAAATAGCCTGATTATTGAACAAAAACCTTGGTAATGTATGTGCTCCGTGACCTTTAAGATTGAACTGTAGTAGAGCAACTATGGAGTTTCTTGCCGGTTCTTTGCTTGCTTTCCGAATCGGTGGTAAATGTTTCAAGTGTTATGATGATCAAAAGTGCTTCTAGAAGAAGTCTAATTGAATAAATGTTTGAGTTTAGTATCAAGAAATGTTTGAAGTACTATGTATTTCAGAGATTTCCTGATACTAAATTACATAAGGTATTTTGAAACTCTTAATTCGGTTAATGTTACATGCTGTGTGCATTCAGGGTATATTTTCTAGAGAATTCCGCTACAAGACTAAGCTTAGTGAGCGCTGTGTAGCTCAAATCTGTCCTAATGCTGAATGCTGCCTACATTACGCTGATCTTTTGTAAGATCTCAGTCCATGTATACACGTGTTGTAAGTTAATATAGCTTTTATACGTGTAAACAATGCTGTGGAAATTTAGAATCTAATGTATATTATGAGTAGGTACATTTTTGTCAATTCTTTTTATCAAGACGTCTTAAGGCCATCTTTTATTCACTTGAATGAACAAAATATGTCAATAAAAAAATTTGAATCAAACATTCGTGACTTATAAAGTTGCTTACAAACTATATTATCCAGCCTATTTTTAACATGCTTATATTAGCTTCACCTCTAAGCCTCCTTTACAATCGATTTTGACTTACTTTTAACGGACAGATTTAATTCAAACTCTGTGCACTTAGCAAGGATCAGTGACGAAGCGTGTTTATTTTTAGATTTTTAACAATATTTATTTTATCGATAATAACAAAGTCCCGTTTTATTGAGCATACTATACATTAAAATGTACCGTAAATTGAGTTAAAATTACTTTCAGTAAAAAAAAAGTAGCAGCACATTTTCTGAACTAAGAGATACCAACAGGCAGTTAAATTTAACTTCTTTAATATATTCTACAAGCGTTCCAGCAGTAACTTTACAAACTTTAATTGAAGACGGTTTATTATGACATTTTCATATTACGTTGTCTGATTTCATTTCGCACGAAACACATATTTTACTGAAATAAGTAGTTAGATAAAGATGTATTATTGCGTGTGACTTTTATAACAAAGCAACTGTGATTCAAAATAATAGGAAAATATAGTATTATAGACAAAACGTGTACCTACGAAAATCAAACACACAAAATAGATAACTCACCATTTAAATGAAAAAAATAATAATACCATCCAATTATTTATCGCCAAAAATACTTCTTATATCAAGTATTTGAAATACTCTATTATCATACAGATATTATTGTTACTATTAGCAGAAATGTTATATTCTTCATATCAAAATAGACATAAAAAGATTTTCACACGTCACACCTACTTAAAATTCCATTTCATAATGAGTACCTTCTACCAAGGATTTAACATATAAGCGATAAGAGGTTCCTCACGACAGGAGGCTCGCCAAAGGCTCGGATATTATGTAATACCCTAATGTGATTAGCGGCTAATCCCAGGTCATTAATTTGATGAAAACGCCTCTATGTCGTTACATTATTAACACGTCGCGAGAGTATGCAGGATATCTTACTTTTTTATTTTGATTAATAATTTGGGTTGATATTTTTGAGTAGTGATTTCGATAGATAAATACATACACCGGGTGTAATCGTTAAGTGTGCGCAGGTGATTATTCCATAACTATTGCAGATATAAAAAAAAAATTGTTATCGAAAGCACTTAACCTAATGAGTTAAATGACAATAATAATTGTTTAAAAATAAAACTAGAAATATCCAAAAATGTTACGTTAAACACTCCCATAGCTGTACCGAGCGGTTTCATTTCAGTTTCAGTATTTCTATAGCTCATGTGTATTCTGATGTATATCTTATATCATTGTAAAGTTTAATCCAACCCCATCAGTAATTATTCATTCGTACAAGATTGTATGTTTGTGACTCTTATATACATCCATCTACAAAAACTTTAGTATTTATAATAATAGTAGGACTATATAGTATAACTAAATTGTAGATGGTTGATGTATTAGAGAGGGCATACTTGTGCACTGTATTATAATCTCCTACATAATTGACTATAGTCTCAATCGAGATTGGCCCGAGTACGAAATTCAGTGAGGAGTAATATTGTGGTAGATATTAACTCCCACTTTAATCCTGATATTATATTCCATTTAAATATTAAACATGTTGTTCGGCCTATTTGATCTAATATCTAATATCTAATATATATTATAAAGGCGAAAGTTTGTAAGGATGTATGGATGTATGGATGTTTGTTACTCTTTCACGTAAAAACTACTGAACCGATTACAATGAAATTTAGCACACACATAGAGGGTAACTTGGATTAACACATAGGATAGTTTTTATCCCGGAAATCTCACGGGAACGGGAACTATGCGGGTTTTCCTTTGCAAACGCGGGCGAAGCCGCGGGCGGAAATCTAGTATTTCATAAGTGATAATATCAGTTTGCAAAACAGATTCAGTGGCTGTTTTAAGTTAAATGAAGAATGTATTAAAAATATCATAGCATTATTATTCATGTCTTTGATGACTAAAACGTAATGTTTGCAATCAAGCATCAATCAATAAAATATAATTTTATCCACATTAAAATAAAAAGTTTAGCAATTAGATTGAAAGAGCCTCATAGAGCAACGCTTTTTGCTTGTTATTTTTTAATAAGGCAAGATACTGACTAACGACTACTCACACCCTAAGTGATTTTGGTAAAGAGTAGCTATTTGTATTCTGTTCGTTTTTTACTGAGAAGTTTACTGACATCCCACATTTTTGCTGATTATTTATTACCCGAATGCCCTGAGGATCTATTTTAGTGACTTAAGAGGCCTACACCACCGAAACTAGCGCCACCGAACATTTTATTTTTTTACTCCTTAACCAGATCAAATTTAAAAAATCTAGCTCGGTACTTTGCTAGTATATTACTTGTAGTATTTTTGGTATTACTTTTCACTATTCTAACTGTTCATTATTCTAGAGAACTTTTGATTACCGCCAAAAGTGGCCACTTTTGGCGGTAATCAAAAGTTCTCCTAATTTACCGAATGCAAAATAATGAAAAGTAATACCAAAAATACTACAAGTAATATACTAGCAAAGTACCGAGCTAGATTTTTTAAATTTGATCTGGTTTAGGAGTAAAAAAATAAAATGTTGGGGGGGCGCTAGTTTCGATGGTGTAGTCGCCTTTAGCCGTAGCTCAGTAAGATTTCGATATTTGATATTGGCCATGTTTTACGTTGCAATTTTTAAGCTATTGCATAGCTTCTATCGCGGGCCTTGAGCGCGGGGACCGAATCGAGAAATTCCGTAACGAAAAACCTCACGCTCCCCCACTCCGACGGGCGGAGGTGTGGCTTGAACGTGTGGAGGAAGGAAGGTGGAATTCCTCCATCGAAAAAGGGAAAATTCTCGACCAGTCTACTCGACTGGCCGGCCGTTAAGGCCCCGATGGATGATGTCGGAAAGTTGTATATATAGCTCTGTAACGAAAAAATTTCGCTTGCGCGATTCAGAGCGAGGTGTCGCTACAAAGGCATAGCATGCAATAGCTTTACCGCGGCAGTCCCCGAGTGCCACACGTCGTTTTTTTTTAAAGTGCTATTTGCTTAGTACGTAATACGTAATAAATATGTATAAATAAAATTTAACAAAATCATAAATCATTATTAAAACAAATAAAAAAAACTTTTGCTGAAAGATCTTAAGCTAGCACTAATTGTAATAACTCGACTGAAAAATTATATTAAAACTAATTAATTTACCTAATTAAAACCAATTTCTTACTTTATTATGACCTTTCACACCAAAGAAATGTTACATTGGATTGAAAGTAAATTAACTAAAGTCAATAACATGAAAATTAAACAGCCGATTAAAAAAACCTTCGATCAGAAATTTAAATTCAATTAATGTATTTTTATGCAAAGAAAATAACTGTCCAATTTATAAATTCAAAAATTGAACCAATGAAGAATGTATAAAAATATGTGTCTGGGTGAAAGTGGAAATTTTTCTAGTATCAGTGGGTGTGGGTGAAATGTATCCCACACAAACGAAAAATGTATAAAAACATCACAATAAAAATAAACGAAGAAGAAAAATATCGTCGTTACACGTAACGCTCATATTATAAAGGCATATGAAATCTGAGCTCAGCAAATATACTCGTAGATATATGAAAATTCAAGTGCAAGGGCGTTCAATGTAATATTAAATGGATGATAAGTGGGGTCCCCTGCGAATCGTTTATCACAGTACCTACTATCTGCCATCCTTATCTGTCTACAAGTGAAGAAATGAGACGGATATGTTGCAGTCAATATTTCTTTAGAGGATTTTTGGTGTCACTGTAATTTGTAGCTGACCGTCTTTATGATTGATGACTTGACGTATTTAGATCGTCGACTTGGCAATCATAACATCTTAATTGCTTTTTAATTGGACTAAAGCTTTGTAATCCGATATCAACCAATAGCCCGTTACGCATAAGTAATTTTTTTTCTTCTTTTTCGCTTTCTTTGTTGTTTCATTATTTTACTTACCTACTTTTGAATTTCATAACCGGAGAAGTAAACGTCTTCTTACAAAATTAATGAAGTTGGTTGATTATTAATAAGGTAGAGCGTTGAAGATATTTATATTTATTGTAAAACGGCTTCGGGCTTATACTTAATCTTTTATTTTAATGCAACTGTAATATCTTTTTATAATGCATTATGCATCATGACAATTGATACGGTCAATCCACCCCATCCCACTGAAAAATCATTACCTATTAATTACATCTACCAAATCCAAATTTCAATACTTAATTAAAGATGCTAAATTATTAAATGCATAACTACATTAACCAACCAATAATCAAGATGAAACCAACTATTATTAATTCTAACATATTTTAGATTCGATTCCAATTATCCCTAATCCGCAAACCCCAAATTCAGTTGAATGCAATCACTAAACATTTTAACGTTATTCCAAATAAACCAAAGCACTGTTGAAGATAAAATTTATCAGTTAGAATTTATAATATTGTCTAAATACTGTTTTACTGTGGGTTTTAGGATTGTAAACATTTAATGACACGATAACCGACGGTTTAATATCATTATAGTTATTACACATGAAAAGATTTATAATATAGATACTACGTAACATTCTATGTATGTAAGACTAATATAGATACTACGTAACATTCTATGTATGTATTTCTGTTATAAATTAAAAGAGGTAGGTAAGTGATTGTATCGAATATTAATATCCTACAATACAAACACTGCAAAAAATGCTTACAATAACGTTGCTTTGTGTTTTTTCTTTATTAAAATTTTCTGATAAGTAACGCTATCCTGATTTATATTTGAAAAATCCCTTTTGAACTTGAACTTATAAAAATAAAAGCATCGTTTGAAAACCACCTACAGTTTACGACAAAATTTCTAACAACATACATAATATTATTATAAACACTTCATATGTAATTAAGACGAGTACAGGAAAATGAAAGCCGATCGCCGTAGTTTCAACACAAAAGGCAGGAAACAATAATTAAACAGAAGACATTCTATAAACATTTTCCATTGTTTGTGAGTATTAATAAATACTTAAGTTTCAATTATATCACAAAGATCAGTGTTCCAAAATTTATATCAAATAACTAGGAATGAAAATGAGAAGAGGTTCGCCTCTTTAAAAGATATTAAATTTTGATAGATATTTCTACTCAAAAATTTCAATTTAATAATCGAAAGATAAAAGCCGGTTAGCAATTTTTTATAAACAATTTTAGATGATCATATTTCTTTTTCAAAATACCTATAAATTACGTATTATTTATCGAAAAAATTATTGATACTGTGTATTGTGTTCCAACCCAAATAAATATTTATTATTGAAATATGACTCTATAATTATAAAATAAACTACATTTTCAGATCCAAAAAAATTTCTTTAAACTGACCTAAAACGAAATGTCAGGTGCACTAGCCATTTCACAGAATGTCTGAATGAAACGAGCTGCAACATAATTTATTTGACGAATGTGTGCGAAAAGTCACATCAAATCGCAACTCAGTTGATAGTAGTGGACAGAGCGGGAAACATTTGCGTTGTTTTGAGGTTAGTTTTATTAGTGGGATATATTTTATTTTTAGTCGAACATTTCCAACCATATTCCATTTTTTTATTTTGTTAGCAATTTATGTTATATGTTTTATTGTGTTAAAATATTTCATAAATTAGCAGAAGGGAGGAACAAATAAGTCGGAAATATTTAAATTTACAAATCTTATCTACTGATAATTGATATCTATATATTTGAAGTAAAAGCTTCTAATCATATTACTTAAAGCCTACATTGACTTTATTTGATGTATTATTGTGTGAAATTTCATAAATAAGCAAAAGGAAGGGACCAATTTTGTGCCATAAATAAGTAAGAGGGATGTCCCATATCTCATATAGAGTACCCCAGATGCGTTTCACTGATCCAATTTTTAGGGCAAGTATTCACTGCCATGTGCCAATAAAATAAGTCAAGTAAAAATATTAAAACATTTATGAGAATTTTGGAATAAACATAGATATTTTATAAACCTAATCCTTATTTATACAGGCGATATACTTAGTTTATTATTAATGAACAAATAAATATTTAACTATGTTCTAAATAGTAAAATAAACATTACTTTAGAATCGTAAATTCTACTCCGAAATAATTGTTCGTTAAAAATTAATTTGGCCGTTAAATTACTGTTATTGTGCGTTTCCTGCTTAACTTTCGCCTCAATTAAACAGTACTTTCAGGAAAGCAATTTAACACTCTATTAAGCATAAATAGAGTGTTAAATTGTTAATCAAGAATAAAAGTTATTTTTCGATTTTAAATTGTTCCCGTAAAACATAATGACTGTAATTCACGAATTGATTACAATATTACTTGGAGTTATTTGAACTATTTTTAAAAAGAGTAAAGATATTTATGAAACAACTTTCGTGTTCCATTCTAACATAATAATCTTAGATTACAAAATAAAAGACAGATGGAGCGTTGCCGAACTAAACCGAATGATTTATCGTCATTTCCACAAAGCTATGTGTGCTGTCATTTCGCCGCTACACTGTACGTACACGGTTCTTCTGTGTGCGTGTAATGTTACCAGATATTGAAAAATTTCCCAAATTTTTCCCGACTACGGAAAAAACAGGGTTATGTTTTTCGAGTTTATGTATGTATGTATAATATTTCTTTGACACGCCTGCAAGTATAAACCGTTGGACCGATTTTGAGTTGTGAGGTTTCATTGCAATCATCTGAATTATTATGTTAGTGGCGATACTGACGTAGGCTATATACATAAATTAGCAGTCAAGTTTTAATTTTTATTTTAATATAAATTCTGATTTATGATATTTTTTTATAATATTGTAAAAATTCTTTCATTACATATAGTACCTACCTACTAAAGTTATATATGGACAAAATAATTGTATTCAATTTTTAATTAAATAAATTACATAAAAAAATTTCAATATTAACTATAATAATTAGTTATATTATTTTTTATTTTTCAAAATATATAAATGCGAATAGCGGTAGTTTGTAGTCGAGAATACGGGACATTTTATTTTCATCATATCCATCATGGAGTTCACATGAATTAAATTGCTAGCGAAAACGACTATGACGTTTTTAAGCTTTACAAAAGTAACAAAAAAAAAGACGTGTGGCACTCGGGGACTGCCGCGGTAAAGCTATTGCATAGCATGCCTTCAAGCCACACCTCCGAGCCCGTCGGAGTGGGGAGCGTGAGGTTTTTTCGTTACGGAATTTCTCGATTCGGTCCCCGCGCTCAAGGCCCGCGATAGAAGCTATGCAATAGCTTAAAAATGTATTATGCTTATTAAAATAATCTAATAATGATCATGAACCTTTATTGCACAATACAAATAAACACATTCGCGATCGAAAAATCCAACACCATTACCCCGAAGATCTTTTAACCATTTTACCGTTTTACCCATAAAAATGGCAAATTAATTTTCAAAATACTGGCAGCATACGTTGAAGTTTTGTATTCCTTCATATCTGTAAAATTATTATTCGTATAAAGAAATAAATAAGCCAAATAATCTACAGACAATCTGTGAAACGATGTTTTATCTTTTTTTTTTTGTTTTCGGGAACAAATTTTACAGCGTTTTATTATCACAAGACAGCATTTTTTTACTAAAATTGCAAACCCCTTTTGACGTATTGCATGACACTATATGCGCTATAGCACTGGTGCAGCGACGTATTTGCTTTTGATTTCGTATTTTCTTTGACAAGGGCGACGGGCGGTTGTCATGCTCCATCTGCCTTTTATTTTGTAATCTAAGATAATAATATTTTATTCTATTTGAAGTAGATAAGATCTTACATTTGTGGCATAAAATTCGTGCATATGGAATAAGATTAATTTGCAAGCGTGTGTAGAGTCTTATTAAATACCATAATAGTATGCTTGCGTATTACTGAATCAAGATTATTTATCTGTATCCTTGTATTTTTATTGCTATTTCCATAACTGAACTTTATATTATTGTAAATTGTTTTTTTTTCCATATCTAGCACTACTGTAAAGTCGTTTATTCTCTAACAAACATCTAAAAAAATCTAAACAATAACAAACCCAAACATTTAATAACACGTACAAATTTTCAACATGAACAAAGCAAAACAAAACATTTTCCCATTCTTCTATCACATCAGCTGAAACTCGCAACTCGCATACATGATTGATGAATAGGAGGTGAAAATAACATGTCATAACATACTGTATCGAGGTATCCGCTTTATTTCCTGTACAAAATAAACGTGCGTACATGTTTTAACGATACATCTTGATTTACGACGTAATTGATATGCTAGAGTATTTCAGAGGTTATTGACGGAGTAAATTGTGTGTTGTCGTTTTTTTAAAAGAAAGAGGGCAATTTAGAGGATAATATAGACGATTTACAGTTGTGACAACATCTAATTTTGCATTAAGTACCAATCTGCACATAAGCAAATACCCTTTTGAGGGCTCATTTTCTCTTTCATACCACTAGAACATTCCAGTCAAACTACTTATGATAAAATCAATTTTCAATTTTATTATGCACACGCGGTACTTGAAGTGTACGACTAATTAATTGAGCATTACTTTACAACGATCTATTTATAATAAAATGTTATTATACATAAACATAAATAGAGTTGTCTATTATTGTTTGTTTTAAAATATTTATGTTGAACAATTAATAAAATTAAAAACATGACACACTTTTTTACCGTAGCTACTCTAAAAGTTTACAGTTTAATGATTCAAGGCATGCATATAATCACTATGGCTTGAACAACAATGTCATGATATCATCAATCAAGCCAACACAATAGCACCCTAAATTACAGAAGTAAAGTGCAAAATCAGGAGATGTCTTGACTAGATTGCATTTCCGACGTGTTAGGGAAGTCTTGACGTGTTCACATTTCACTGGAATAGACACAATGTACAATCTAATGCTTACATTTACGAAATGGAAACAAAGCTGTTTGCGTAATTGTGTTCTTTAAAATGGTGGAATGTAGATTGGATGCGTGTGGGTTTAATACGTTTTGTAAATTTGAAATTATGTTTATTCTCATTACTGTAGTCGTTATAATTTTGTCTCATTATAATTTTGAGGCGATTCGTTACTGTATTTTTTTGTGGGATATATAATAGGAGTGCAAAAATATTGTGAACGTGAAAATTTAGCTAAAACAAATGTTTTAACTGTCTACAAATAAAACACCCGTCTTATATTCTGAATATTTAAAAATTCAGTATCAAATTAAGCATCGGTCCGCCCGTGGAATGTATAACAAGGCTCGGTCCCTTAAGGGGCCGTTAAAAATTAATGCAGTCGCGTGCAGCCAATTGTATAATGACCGTCAATATTCTGAAATTGTCGGAATCGAGAATTAAATTTTCGACCGTAGCCGCCCGATGAATAAAATTACCTCAAAAGCAGTTACTTTTTCACAATTTATTTGAACATAAACGGCCAGCGCTTTGAATGGATTCATTGCAATAGTTATGTACTAGGCTTGTAATACGTAACAGTTATTGTTGTAATAGCGAGCGACTATTACCCGCTGCTGAACTTTTTGTGGCCATTTTAAGCGTTTGTGAATATATATTTCGTTTGAAATAATCCGCGTGTTTTATGTTTTGTTAAACGGTAGGTTTATTGCGATGATTTTTCTAAAATTGTATACACAACGCTTTTATTTTAATATGGCTTTTTCGTGATTCAGCTTTTCTTTCTAAGCAAACGACAATTAATTTGCAATTATCCGTTCAAATTAATTTGATAAACTAAAATGTAGTAAGAGTAGATAGACATTTCTTTGGTCTATAAATCAATTAAACGAAGACTGCCTCAGAACTGGGAAATAGCTTCAATAATATTTAATTTACCACAAAAATGTATATAAAAGCATTAAAATGACAATTTTTACTAAGAAAGCGATATCCAATCATTTATATATTAAACAACCTTATATAAATTTAAACACTGCACATCGATTTACAGAAGCAAATTAAATTCAAACAGTTGAAATGCAGCTCCATAACTTGAATAAATTTTCATGACATTTTTCAGCAGTTAATTCCTAATCGACCGCATTCAGTTTTTCGCTACGAACGTTGGTAATTGAATTCCAATTCCCTAAGGATTCGAATAAGATAGCATAGATTTTTATCGTTTCCTCTCTCGTATTTTAATATCTGTATTATTTAACAATTCGATTTTATTGGTACACTAGTGTCTTATCTATCTTTGATATCGTGTTCTGAATCATAGCATTATATTTTAATAATGTTAAAAATATATCTTTTGTATTATTTGTGATTGAAAAACATACGATAGAGTTAGCAACGCAATTATTTGAAATTTTTGTATTATTGACATTTAATATCGTCACTGAAATTTGAAGACGTTTAAAAAGCCATTTAATCGAAGGTTTAACCCTACTTTACTTTGATTCGCAATCGGATAGTACTTTATTCGTAAACTAGCTTTCCGCCCGCGGCTTCGCCCGCTTTGTCTAAAACCTAATAAATTATATACTAAAACCTTCCTCTTGAATCACTCTATCTATTACAAAAAACCGCATCAAAATCCGTTGCGTAGTTTTAAAGATTTAAGCATACATAGGGACATAGGGACATAGGAACAGAAAAAGCGACTTTGTTTTATACTATGTAGTGATGATGATAATTTAGCGTAATATAAACTGAAGGCTTGACGAAGCCTTCTATTCCCAAGGAAGTCATAATTTGAGGTCTTAAGAAGCTTTAGTTGAAATAATGCTTGTTTGTATTGATTAAGTGTTAATGTGTTAAAATCTTTAAGTTTAATTAATATTCATACTATATAATAAAATATCGTTGTAACAATTTTGAGGACTATATATAAATAATAAAAAAATAAAAATATTCATATCATGTACGTACTCATTGGAATTTTACAAAGAGTGTTAATTTAAAAACACAAGTATGTTAATTATGGCATACAATTTTCATAATTAATTTATATTGTGTATAATTATTATCGCGTTGATTATTGTTAAATTTATTAAAATTCAAATGTATTACAGTACAATTATTATTATATGATTATTTGAGTGAATATTATCAAATTAAATAATCCTGTTTTATTTTCTATTCCTTTTCGTTTCATTAATTTACCTACTAATTAAAGACTAATTACCATTCAACTGGACAATCGATTCATCTAAAATTATTGAAAGATTAATTTATTTAGTTAACATTGGTAAGATAATATTATTGTTAAAATGATAATGATATTGTATATACTATATAGGTATAATATTATAATTTAAAGCAATTTCACATTTATTCAGGCATCTTAAAAGTTTTTGACTAAAAATTTAGTGCCTGTTTTCAGTGAATATTATATTATTCACGAGCTTATTATAAATCTTATGTATCAAAAAGGGTAAAATGTTGGTAAGGTTGGATTTAACTACGACCCGTCCACTAGAGATTTAAAGTGGAAAGGATACTTTATCCTTTAATTCACCATTCAATTTAAAATAAATGAAATAAAAAATTGTTTTTACTATCTGCGGAATAAAAATATCAGTATCTAAAAATGTGAAAAATTTATGGCCAAATTACATCTTAGGATTCCTTAAAACGATGGTTCATTCGAAAATGTTTTCTTTTGAAATCAGGCTTCGATTTAGTATTAAGTTCTCTGTTTTAAAATAATAAAAACACTAAATAAACGTGCAAGAGAAATCTGATCGCCTACTTGAACTCAAAGATCGCTTATCTTGGCTCATCGATCAAGGAAACCTATTTAAAATGCATCCCTACAACGAGTTACAGGAATCCATTTCCATCTTAACCTGTATTAAATAATATCTTTACTCATTATCTCTACATATTATAATTTAAAGATTACAGCTTTTACATTAGTAAGGATACAAATATTATACATTTATAAATAAAAGTCAACAAGGTTTTATATGTTTTTCATATAGTTTGTATATGAATCAGTTTTCGTAGACGAAATATAATGATCTTGAAAAGCATGTCAAGATGAAGTCAAGTACTACATTATCAAAATTGAGATCTGACATAATTAGAGTAACTGAGTTTAAATAATATTGCACGCCTCATAAGCGAAGCGTTGAGGTGGGTACTACTGTCACTTCGCGCAAAACATCTGATTTTTCAAACTTAAAATGTCTTTATGTATCATACATAGAAATCTAAATAACAAGACACATAGAAGTGCTATAATGTCATAATTAGTATGAAAACCGCTGTCGCCAAAACCCACACATTAAACCGATAACTAGACAGTTCACACGAGTAAACTATGCCTTTTATTGGACAGCTTCATTTTAATGAAAACTAACTTAAATAATAAATTTCGCATTTTAATATGTACCCTAACTCACGACTTTACGGTTTATTTTAGTAAAACATCACTAGGTACGTGAGATGTTTTGTTTCCTTTTGCTTAGAAACTTCAAAT
>CAJQZM010039095.1:20584-31956 GCA_907164665.1 Colias nastes | reverse complement strand
AGGGTGTCCCAAGAAGTAGTGATGTGAGTGAGTGAGGACCTAGAGCGCTATCCGAATCACCCCCATGTATGTTATGGGGGCGATTCGACCTCCCAGTTTCAGCATATCACTACTTCTAAGGACACCCTGTATAACATGACTGCTCTTTTTAACATTTGTAAAATTTGTAAAATAGAGCTACTATCTAATGTAGGTAAGTGGCAAACAATACGCTTACGAATAAATTATCTAATTGTAATTAAATATCACAATATCCTATCAATTTTAACTATCAATAGGTCGCAACCTTCCTTATCACTAGAGACATAAAAATCATAGTTTTTAATCTATGAATATTATTAGTTTTTAAGTTTTTACCGAGAATATTGTTCCATAAATTCCGAAATCGACAACATATCGTAACACATATTTTATCCATAGTACTAGATTACATAGCTGCCAAATACTGCCATATATATCGGGCCTACATAATTAATATCTCACACATACACATTAGCTGTATTCGCTTTGAAGATTAATAGCTCTGATAATGAAGATACACTAACGAGTTAAGGACAGAACAATTAAGGCGCAATTAATATCAACAAATTCTTTAATGATCCACTTGAATGAAATGTGAGAAGACTTATATTAGTCTAGACTTATTCTTCTATTAAACGATTGTTTGTGATACTGTACTAGCTTTAGTATGGGCATCGATTTCATTGCAGTGAATGATTTATATTTATTAAAAATATAGTATAAGGCATATTAATATTACACTTATCCTTAATTGGATAAGTAGATACTAAAATATGTATAATAAATATCGGTTAGTTTATGAATTGAATTCAGATGTTTAAAAGTTCAATAGACGTTACATGGCCTAAAAAAAGGTAGGTGTGGCCATAGAGGTCTTTGTGTTTCTCAGCTTAAATTAATTTCACATAGAACATCAAAAACAAGTGTTATCATACAATAGTTTCCAATTAAAATTTCTCACAAAACTTAAGCAAATTGTTTTTTCCGTCTAATCCAAATTATCAGATAGAAGCAAAATGATCTAAGGAGAAAGTTTCTCGATGATAAGAAAATATTCCATAAAACTCCTTTGAATTCCTTATAAATACGAAGGTAATCCTCTTAATGTTGTCGAACAAAAAATATAACACCCAAACATTTTCTTGTTTTCTAGTGAAACCAGCAGATTTATTGTATTTATATTATATTTCTTATTAATATTTAAAAAGTCTATTTATGAATTTACCTACGTGAATGTATATTGGGTGGTGATTTATTTCATTTCATAGAGCTAAAAAGCAAAAGAAATGATTTATCTACCATTTATTTCCACATATCTATTGTTTCAAAATATATCTCAAGGTCTTTTTTCATATTTTCTTCTTAGAAAAAGCTTCTTAAAATATTTAAAAATTGATCAAGATGATTTACTTATACTATATCATTATTTCATTAATTTAGTTTTTATTTGATAATATTGTATTGAATAAAACAGATAGATTTTTTATTAAAAATATCTACTTATAATAAATATCCTGTGGATATCGATGCAAGTAAAACTAAGTTTACTTAATACAAACAGAATACACGTAGTTTTCATTAGTCAATTTATTAAGTATATTTCATAATTTCAAAAAGCGTTGCTAAGCTCAAATTACTATTCTCATACAACAAAACTTTTCCAATAACTCAATTACGAAGCCAAAATCGTGAACCTTATAAATAATTATCCATACGTCCTCTTCGTCCCATTAAATGAATATAAAGTGATATTTCCTCAATCGCGCGACCTATTCAGCGACGTCGAATGAAAAGCAAATTTCCTATTTATTATATAATAATATTCCAGTTTGTTTAGTGCGAGGTCGGCGGGGAATCAATTTTGTCGTTCTCACGGACAATATGAACGCAGGCGTTGAGACGTGCTGGATGATTGGCTAAACCACGTTGTTTATAGGTGTATGGTGATGGACTGAGCGGTTTCAAATATTATACCTTAGATCCTGTTTAAAAAACTGGCTAATTAACTGCATCATGTACCTCAGAATCTGTTTATAGATTGAGCTTATTGACTTTGTTTTATGGTAGAGTAAAGGGTTAGGTGGTCCTACTTGCGCGGAAGTAGGCCACCGTGACCCTCAATAGTAGGGTTATGTAGTCCACCGCATGTTAGGTGGTTATACTTGCTTTGTTGGCCTTTTAATTAAAAATACACTTATTTTGTTGAAGGCTGTATACACTGACTGTACTAAGTACTGTTTGTTGAATGTTGTAATTTTTCAGGATGACTAAAGGTTATAGATCGTATCTGATAGCAAGTAGCAAAATTACCGATAACAATCGCAAATACCTAATATGTATTTGAGTTGCGAAATTTATATTGAACCTTTTACCTTTATTACAAGGAGAGCAAGTAAATCCTGGGTAATGGATATTGATATTTAATCCCTTCGCCACAAAATGCGGAAAGACACAAATCATTTAAAATACATTTTCCCTAAATTTTCTGTGAGGATGTGGATCATATTGCTAGTTACAAAATTCAAGCTGGAACGTGCCAAAGTTTTCAAATTTGTCTAATTCAAACAATTCGATCGTTTCTCTGAAGTGATGCTGTTTACTTTATATATAATTTATTGAAGTGTAATTGTTTTGCTGTTCTGCTTAAACAAAATAAATGTTTAATTATAAATCGCACAAATTCCCAAAAACCTTATAATATAGGTATAACGGATAACCGTTGGGGCAAAAGCGTTTTGGAGTGGAGACCGCGACTCGGCAAACGTAGTGTAGGGCGCCCTGTAGCGAGGTGGAGCGACGATATACGCAGGGTTGCTGTTACTCAATGGCGGCGAAAAGCTGAAGACCGAGCTCTATGGCGTGCCTTAGGAGAGGCCTATGTCCAACAGTGGACGGAAAAAGGCTGAAGAGAGAGAGAGAGAGGTATAACCGTATGAGCAAGTACGATTTACGACTCAGTAGTGTGTTTTATTAAACTTTACAATTCTTAAGCAACATCTTATTAATGTAAAGTACCTATCTACTTTTGTAAATAAGCTACTTATAAAATTACATTAAATACTCAGAGGTTAATAACATGGCCATAATAATATATGTACATACAAGACAAAACGAATACATAGATATCTTATAAAATATTGGCATGAGGTAGCTAGGTAGATAAGTGCTTAATTATTTATGTATGTATGCTATATAACAATACACAAATCTCATAGGATCGTCCATCTATATTTACATAATAACAATATATGACCAATGCATTTCCATCAACATCGTACGTATTTATTTCATTGTGTACGTGACGTTTAATGAAAATGTATTTAAATACAATCACGTCATTGTATACTGTACGTATTTATGTTTACATGTTATTTATATGGCCCAATAAACTTTAATATTTAGTAACATGTGTGACTCATCCAGAAACTGTATACGAATTGTCAATAACGAAAACAAATTCGAAAACAGCAAGGAAAACATTAAAACGAACTCATTAAACACACGAGAAATGTAAAATCGCTACATACAACAACATGACTGCAATATTTCACACTACAAATAATGCAGGAGTTTAATTGAAATGCAGCAAGGCAAGGAACGGAGCACTTTTAGCGATGACAAGCTCTTTCGAAGGAAATTCAGGTCACAAATCAGAATCGTATTTCAAAGACTCCAACGCGTTGGAAATAAGATGCGCATGTTGATTAGATGAAGATTATTCCGGGGGGATTATTTTAAAACTTTCGTTCCACTCTAGTCAACTATTGTCCTTGTATTTTTATAACAGTGCAGGTGCAATGTTTATGTATGAAATCGAGCCACTGTAAGCGCGGAAAGATAAAATTTTAAATTGTTTTCTGTACTACGATTATATAAATATTATGACCTCTCGAGGAGGTCTCTATAGAATAATACCTGTAAATGTCAGTTATAGTTTGGTTAGTTAAAGATCATACATAATTTGTGTGAATTATATTGTTTACGTTTAAGGTTCATAATAAGTTTTATAATAAATTACCTACAATTCACACATACTAGTACTAGTACACCAACACACACACGTATGCATAACATATTGTGTATTGTGTTTTTCTGCAAAGCTTATCCTTTTTATATTTTATTAAAAATAATTACTCGAGTGTTCAAGAAACAATTGCGTAATTTGGAATCCATTGCCGATATTTAATGTTATGTTTTCTATTAAAAATATCAAATTTTTCAGGAGGCTTACTTGTAATTAATAGGTATACAATGATGATACGACTGCGTCCCTTTTTGATCAAGCCAATCCACGATATCCAATATCTTTGATATCCCATTAGATGGCCAATACAAGAAAACGTATTACTGTCCCTTTCAATACACGTCTAACTTGTTAGCGGGGTTCTAATAAGGCAACATAATCGGTAACATAATACAAATTACTTCAAGACTCCCATTGTTACGGATACGCGCTAGGGCTTTGTGAGAACAATTGGCCCTTATTACGGGTAGCTCATGATCCCGAATGGGGTAATTTCATCAGACGTTATTAAGGAATGATCGAAGAGAGGATGGGTTTGAGTCATGTGGAAGGGAATTAATTGACGATGATTCTGTATTAGGATCCGGGTAAGCTTATATTATGTTTCGTACGGTGGACGGATAAGTTTGTAATAGTGATTTTCTTGGTGTACTACTTGTGTTATGAATAGATACGTTGGAAGGCATTATAGTACTGCCACCTATGCACATTAATTGAGTCAAGACCATAAAGACAATTAGCTAAATGTTTCAAAATATCATTTTTCACTTACCAAAGATTATTTCTCAATGATCTTTCTATCGACAGTACTTATAAAATAAGTCTCGATTAAAACACAATATTAATATCTGAAAGACAAACTTTATTCCATCTTTTGATATTATAAACTTCAACATCGACGACGAAGAGGAAATTGTAAATTAATAAAAAAAAATTCCCCAAAACTCTGGTGCGTACAAAATAACACGAGAACGTCGTCCTCATTACAAATTATTCATAGAAAATTTTGTACTAAATATCCCACCTCCGCGATAATCTCCTACAATATAAAGAGATATTAATATTGCGGCCTCAATTTCATTTTAATAGAGCTCCTAACGATTCCGTTTATAAAGCATTCACGATTCTTCCTTTGGTCCAATAAAATCGAGATCGTTTATTAATCTCGGATCACAATCGCTGCTATTGCTATGATTATGTACATAATATTCAGATATGGAAAGAATACTAATGGGGTTCGATGATAAAAGGATGGTTAGTGGGAGCGGCTCGTTCTTAATGTGCAGCCTTTCTTTATTTTAACTTGATGATACTAATTGATATTAAAGTATTTCCTTAAATGGATATACTTAAATTTTCCTTTTTCGTTAAATAAGTGAAATATTCAAAGAATTTCATTTCCTGATTTTCCCACTGAGAAATTCATTTGTGTGTAGTATCACGTATTGCATAAACTTTACCGTTTGAACTCTCATACAATATTCCTCAAGTTTGTCCCCATATTGGCAAATACGAGTTCAAAGTACGGAGCCTATAGAGTCGTAACAAGTCAACTACTTGACTTCATTTAATATTATTAACGACAAACCAACGTGATCAGTACGTAATTGTGTCGAAAGTTTCACGTCCCGTAGTTAATTTAACATGTTTCTGATTTGCCTATTAATCGTACGTACGCTGAGTTTGCGAACTTTGAAACTAAATCCCATAATGTAGTCAGATTGTGTTTGGAGTTAATATGTTTGTTACGGTATTTGTGGAGCACTTTAGTGTTTGCCGGCTGCTTTAAATTAGAAAGTATTTGCGAAATTAAATAATGTTTTACATATATATACTTTATAAGGTTTTTACTCAGAAATATACCGGAAATCGAGCGAGAAAAAGTTGTCTAGTTAATTTTCCTAGAAAGATTTGTACATGATATTAGAAAAGCAGCATTGCTTTTCTTTGATCCTATTTTAAAATTATCTTGAATGTGCTCAAGGCTGTATTGTCTTCGACGTTATTCAACATCTTTGAGCTTATGTCGAATTCCACTTTATTATGAGACATAAAGTTACTGTAATAATTATAATTTTTGCTTGAACATAATACTCGTGTATCGTTAACAGTTGACGTACTAAATTTTATATTTTCCTTCAAGTATCTATTCCAACGTTCACATTAATTTCCATTTTGTTCTTGTTTGAAGATAAATTTTGGAGCGTTGAGCATAATTTCAGCGGCACACTGTAGTCACTTAATCATTGTGTCATGGCAAAAATTAGAATGATTTTCACATGTAACACACCTCGGTGTAATAAAGAGGAGCGTCCGTGGCCGTTTCCACGTAAAATATTTTTTCCCATCATGCCCCGGGGGCACATTAACGAGCATTGTATGATTTCGTTTGCCATTTTTCATCGAAGATTTTCGGGAATCCACAGCTGAAAGATATGTATTTGAATTGAACGGGTTTTTTAGTTATGCCATGGAAAAGGCTTTCAAAACTTCGACGTTATTAAAACGTATGAATTGGTAACGTTTGCAGCGATAGAGATACCGATCCTAAAGGTCGATTTGAACAAAACTTATATCAAAAATTGATTGGTTATCATGTTTGCATACCATTTAAATTTTGAAATATTAAAACGTTTGTTTACCTGGTAAATTTAACGTGACCAATAAAGAAAGAGATAGAATAGTTATTCTTAAATGCATAAGAACAAGAATGTTAAACAATACCCAGCTGCCAGCATTTGTATATATTTTCTATATTTTATTAAAAAATATTTTTGTGCGGAACACTTCATACCTTATAACGAGTCACGCTTAGCCACATTTTACCGTGCGACATGATCGAGAGGATTATAGGCTTGTTTGGGCATATTTTGTTTGAGAGTATCGAACTTCCCTTTTAAATAACCACCGATTGGTGTGGTTTCACGCTTCGTAATTGGTTTTGCTGTTATAGGAAGTTTTATACATTCATAACGTAATATGAACTGTGAACGGATTTGGTGTAAGCCGTGTTAAAATTGGAAGTCGGTTTATGCAAGAATTAGGTCATGACTGTTTTAACACTGCATAAGGTCACAAAACCTTACTGCTAGACGACTGCTCTTTATTACAAGGGGTCTTGCTTTAAATGACCTAAAATGTTCTCAAAGTTATATAGCTGATATTAATTATTAATATGATGATAATTATTCGTTGGGAATCTTAGTCCTTAGGTATATAAACGTAATGATAAATTTGAAATTATAAGTATAAAGTAATTATTTGGCAGGAAATTACTATTTAATGGCATGAAATGAATATAGATTACACAGTTTCCTAACCGGTATATTATTGATTTCATAACAACGATTATATCATTAAAATATACTAAAAAAGCTCTCGCAGAATGTATGTATGAATGAATAAAAATGTGTATCCGTGTCGAGAGTGTGAATATTTTATCCATTTAGTTTCGTTAATAGTTAACGGTAAAACTAAAACGGCAACAAAACGGGTCATGAAAGGCAAAACATTAAAAAAATCCTACGTAGGTACACTCGTATTTTTAGTTTCCATAACAAAAATCAACGAAATGGAAAAAACTCATTCGAACACTGCACTTGTTCAGTAAATGCAGCGTTTTAATGTTAAGCATGAAATGCAGCCACACTAGAGCTTATCAAGACAACATTTTTAATGTAATTTGGAATTTGTCCAGAAGCAGCCGGCGGTCTATAGCCTTCCAGTCTACAATTAGCGACAATTGTATTGTTATGAAAGTATATTTTGATATTCTTAACGAACTAAAATGAGTCTTATGTATGCGGTTGTATAATAATCTCACCACAATCTTTAAGGAATTATTAATGTTTTAATAGTGTTAAGTGTTAATGACCTTAATTAAATTAAGTATTAGATAGGACAATATTACAGCTCTAATAACTAATAAGCATTCATTGCTATGTTTTGTTTTCTCAATTCACGATTTAAAAATCTTCACTAATATTCAAATTCAATAATAAGACGATAATATCTATAATAATCAGAGTATCAATGAAATAGTTAAAAAATATAACACTAAAATTCTTTCCAGGTTTCGAAGACACGCACGTGATGATATTCATAGGTTTCGGCTACCTCATGACGTTCCTGAAGAAGTATTGCTACAGTGCCCTCGGCTTTAACTGGTTTCTTGCAGCTCTGGTTATACAATGGGCCCTATTGTGTCAAAACTTCTATCATATGAAGGACAACACTATTTTCGTTACCAAGAAGTCGTTGCTCGGTAAGTTTTATTTTTGGTAAATAATTAGCTATTCTGGGATATAAATAAAAAAAAGACGTGTGGCACTCGGGGACTGCCGCGGTAAAGCTATTGCATAGCATGCCTTCAAGCCACACCTCCGAGCCCGTCGGAGTGGGGAGCGTGAGGTTTTTTCGTTACGGAATTTCTCGATTCGGTCCCCGCGCTCAAGGCCCGCGATAGAAGCTATGCAATAGCTTAAAATGAAGATAATAAAAGCATGTTAAAAAGAAATGTTTATTTATGGTTTGATGCATTCTAAGCTAAAAACGTTTTTACATAAATTTTGTAAATGAGAATGATTGTTTTTTGTAGCAAATAAACTCGGACACTATTGAACCGATTCTAGAAATTATTCGAAAACAACGTAAGTTCTAAATTACAAGGGCCATAGGTACTCTGTTTGTTTTTACCCCGGTCAATTCGGTTCAAACTAGTATGTACCTCTAATATGAGTAGGAATATCAAACTCAAATATAAACGTTCGAATATTAATTAAGAATACCCTTAGTTTCCGAATGAAACCTTACTGTAATTGTTACTCGGTTTATTAACATTACCGCGGTTACCTGAAATAATACAAAATTAATATATACTTACACATTAAATAACAGTGGAATGAATCGTATTGTGGCGTATAAAACAAATGTATTTTGTATAATTACGAGCTAAAAACCGCGGCGTGGTGAGGTTAACCTGTGTTTCCACTCTTTGTTAGACTTTGATAATTGTTTGAGTGGTTATTGAGGGGAGTGATAAGTATAGATTTTTTATGTAAATACACCCTAGTTCCCAGTTGATATTATGGTAATTAATTGTATTTGTTTTCAAGTTTTACATGTGGATTTGTTTAATTATGTTGTTGTCACAATAGTATAAAGTTCAGCTCAATCTAAATTAGAAAAAGTTTGTAAATAAGTATCATTATCCGTCTATACTATAGACGGATAATGTATAGACTCTATAGGATATAAAATATTAATTCCAGATTTAAGTGTTTTGTATCGGTACCGTTAGAATTTGCACAACACAATTTCCATAATGAATATTTACTCTATCCGTCCTTATATCGCGAAAGATCAACAAAAATATCCACCTAGTCTGATTTAAAAGTCACGAGCGTCATTGAGACGTGTGTAGGAATACTTCGTACAAACATTGTTATTTTTCAAGACTTTATTCCAATAATATAAATTTTATTGATGCTTTTTCAAAAATAACAAGGCGCACATTTAAAATTGGATGAAAATCCTCGCTGATACTTTCATTTAAAAACATCCTTTATCCATTAATAAAATAAAACCCCGAATCATGTTTTCAACTTCGGTGTTTAATTAAAATTTGTATGTCTGTAAAATATTTTTAATTAATACTCTGTCATTTGGGTGGAGTGTCAAAAATCATTAACAAAGAAAAGGTTAACTCTTCTCTTCTGTTATGGACATTATCAGTGGTTTCTCCAAGTTTCAACGCTTATGCATCGTTTACTTTTTAATTATTTTCGAAGATAATAATTTTGTTGTTATTTACCATAATTAATAATATATAAATTCAAACACGTCAGGGTATTCAGATGTTACAAGAAAGACATAAGGATAAAAATTTGTGGAGAGCGATGTTTTCTTCGATCTCTATAAAATTGAAATATCTAACTGACTGAAAAATAGATTTGTGTTGTTTAATACAACTAATTTTAATTTATTGTTAATAAAACACGATTAATCAATAAGTAATCACCAGAGGCGGATATAATGTCGGCAACCGTGTTGATAACTTTCGGGGCGGTGTTGGGCGCGGCGAGCGGGCTGCAGCTGCTGCTGATCGCGATCATCGAGACGGTCGTCGGCTGCTTCAACTTCTGGCTCGTGGAGAGCGTGTTTAAGGTGAGATGTTCGTATTAATATTGTGTTGGTTGAGGTTTTGTGTCTCTGAAGTTTGTAGCGTACTGATCACTTTTGGGGCGGTCTTGGGCGTGGCGAGCGGGCTGCATCTGCTGCTGATCGCAATCATAGCGACAGTCGTCGGCTGCTTCAACTTCTGGCTCGTGGAGACTTGAGAGCGTGTTTAAGGTGAGATTCGATATTGAGTTTGTATTAGAATTGTGCTATTGTGTATTTGTAGTTTGTAGCAGGCTGCAGCTGCTCCTGATTTCGATCATTGGACGGTCGTCGGCTGCATGTTTATGAGTTTACGAAATTACAATTATTTACCTATTGCAAATGGTGGAGGTAGGTTATTTCCCAACCTGCAAAAAAAAAACATATTTTAAATATTAGAAGATTTTCTACAATAAACAGAACCGTTGTAAAAAATACACAAAATTAAATTAAATACGCAAAAATACACAACCATTCGGTATTATAATCATCAATCAACACACGAATTCATTATTTTAATCCCCAACATAATAGACTTGAATGCACGCACCGTAAATTTTGAATCGGATCAAAAAATTCGTTGAAAAATCTCGTAAAAAATCATCCGGGAACGGCGGCACGTTTTAACGAGGCTGTAGCTATCTTGCGACGTGTCCCCTTTTCGATATGCCCCTGTGTACACAAGAGATATTCCTTTCATTTGTATTTCGTGGAACAAGGAATGGAGTTGGAGCAATGTTTGCATTTACAGTAAAATATACACCAAAAATGCCATGAATAAACGGTATTCTTTCTGGCTCTAACGGTATATTCTTTATGGTAGTATGAGTGTTCGGTCGGAAGATACCCAAAATATACAGTAGCGCTCAAATATTACGATGATTCCAAACTGTTTTTTCAAGTATCGTGCAATAACTGGATGGAGTTGAAAGTGGGTTGATAGTTTCGTATTAGTTTCAATTCAAAAATTGTTTTCACGCCGGGGTAGATATTGCTTAGTTTTTGTTATGAATTTATAAATAAGTTAAACAAACAAAAAACTAAATATGCATTATTTTAAAGTTGGTGATGAATGAAAAATAATCTCAGCAAGGCTTTTTTTTTTTTTTTTTTTTTTAAAATGGGGAAATATTGCCTAAGATACCCACGGCTCCCGGGGAAGGAGCCG
>CAJQZM010039095.1:0-14217 GCA_907164665.1 Colias nastes | reverse complement strand
GGGAGTCGGTGCGGGCGCAGCGAGCGTGTTGGACTAACCGTACGTTATTGTGAGATGGTGTGTTGCTAGGCAACGATATATGCTTGTCTCTAGCAGCCAGCTGAACTCGACGCTAGCCGGTGGCGTGGCGGTGGGCTCTGTGTGCAACATGCACATTAGCCCGGGCGGCGCTATCGCGGTGGGGATCGGCGCGGGCGTGCTGAGTGTGCTGGGCTACCGGTACTTTTTTTTTTTTTTGTTTTTTTTAATGGCAAGAAGATATGACTATTTGCCAGTGTCAAGTAAAAGGTAGGGAATCCATACACGGGAAAATAGGATAGGACCACGATAGGACGATCTATGCAAGGTGATCAGAAGAGTTAGGAAAAAACAATACAAATTACACTATATTATTACATATTATTTACATAAACTAAATAGATTAAATGGAAATTAATAAACCTTACAATTTGACGTTATTCTTAAATATAAAACTAGATATATTAATAAAATATTTTTTAGGATACATTAACAGATATGATATACGAGTAGGAAGAGGAACATTTGAGGAAATTAATGAATTATAAAAGGAAGAATGATCGTATAAAGAGCAAGAGAAAAATATATGGTCTATATTTCCCTCATCCTCTCCACACTCGCAAACTTCACTATTTAATACGCCAATTCTGGCTAGATGGCTAGGAATACACATATGTCCAATTCTCATGCGACTTATTGAAGATATAACTAATTTATTTACTTCAACACCAACAAACCAAGGCTTTATTGGTATTGTTGGTTGAATTCTAAAATAATTCCTTCCCTTACACTGCCCAGTGTCTGCCCAGACCGTATTCCACGCTTCAAAGAGATATCGCTTCGGTAATGTCATAAGATCGTGAGGGTAGTTAATGTATGGATACATATCTCCACATTGCACCGCATCCTTTGCCAAGCTGTCTGCCCTATCATTTCCTTGGATTCCACAATGACTTGGAATCCAGGCAAAAGTCACCGAGTATCCCAGGTTAATACATTCAGCTAACTTATTTCTAATTTCAAAAATAACAGGGTAAAATGGTTTGTTATAAAAAGAATATTTATCTAAGCATTGCAGAGAACTCATTGAATCAGTAAAAATTACAGATTTACGTAGCTTCATTAATATTATATATTCTATTGCTTTTAGTAGTCCAAAGCATTCCCCAGTGAAGACTGAAGACTCCGGCGGTAACTTGATCTTTTGTGTGATCTTAAATTGAACGTGTAATATACCAACTCCAACACAACTATCAGTCGAGGTTTTAGATGCATCCGTAAAAATATGATGCCAGTTGCTCCACTCCCTATCGACATTAAACCTAAAGTTTGCATTTGAATGCATATCATTCTTATTGATGCCTATATTGTACCGTATAATAGGTTTGATCAAAAGGCACTTGAAGTTATATGCATACAGCGGTAAAACTGGGGACTGAAAAATACTAGTTGACATTGAAATGAGTTTTCGGTAACTTATAATTAAACAAGGTAATGATTTATTTTTCCAGAAAGAAGATGTACGTATCCGATCGTTTAAAATTTTCAACTTGTTTACTAATGGATGGTTGGTGAATTGTATTATACGAAATAAAAATCTATCATATAAATATTGCCTTCTGATCTTCAGTGGGGGATCTCCACATTCAACCTGAAGGGCATTAATAGGGCTCGATTTCATTGCACCTAACACGATGCGCAGAGCTTTAGCTTGGATTTGATCTAATTTCTTAAGTGCCGTTACGTTACCGCTTTCTAACAAAAACGTTCCTTAATCTAGAATACTGCGAATCAAAGCATTATACACCAATTTCATGCAAAAAGGGTGGGCACCCCACCAAACTCCGGAAAGACACCTCAACAAATTAAGTATACTTTCACATTTTGAGCATATGTACTCAACGTGAAAGGTACCAGACATTTTGCTATCTAAGACCACGCCTAAAAATTTTGTATGATTTTGGAGTGGGATCCGTTTCCCATTAAAACTAATATCAACCCTAGGAACTATTCGCGATCTCGTAAAAATCAGAGCGACGCTTTTGTCAACAGAAACATCCAATCCATTTTTATCTAGCCAGCCCTTAAGCTCGATGAGACCTTTATTTAAAAAAATACAAGCTGAATCTAAACTAGAATCTATAGTGTATAATACAAGATCATCAGCATACTGAAGGGTATTAATTCTATTATTAAACGAATCAGCTAAATCATGTGTATAAATATTATATAATAGAGGACTTAAGACCGACCCTTGAGGAAGACCCTTACTCATGGTACGCTGAAAATGGACTGATTCATCAATATTCAAAACAATATATCTCTCTTCTAATAAACATATGATTAAATTAATCAAAACGTCAGGAATTCCAAGTCTGAAAAGTTTCTGATGTAGGATTGTGATAACCACATTGTCATATGCTGAGCGAATATCAACAAACGCAGCAACAACATGTTGATTATCCGAAAAAGCAATATTAATATCAGAAGTCAGTATGGAGATGTTATCAATGGCGCTTTTCGCCTTACGAAATCCGTACTGGCTATTTGATAAAAAATTATTGTGTTCCAAATACCACTCCAGTCGATTTTTGATTAAATGCTCTGAAATTTTGCAAAGGACAGATGATAAAGCCACTGGTCTATATGATGATACGTCACTTGAAGATTTATTGGGCTTTAAAATAGGAATAATTTCTTGTAATTTCCAGGATCGCGGAATGTTCCCAGAAATCATAATTAAATTTATGAGGTCCAGATAATATTTTAGACCAGTTTCTGATAGGTGAGATAAAAAGGAATATGGAATCCCGTCCATACCCGGCGCAGAATCTTTAACACATGAAAGAACTCCTTTAAGTTCCTCTAAAACAAACGGAGATACTATTAAAGAGCTATAATCGTGGTCTGTAGTGGAGATAACAGGTAATGATTTCCCAATGTACTCTGGCGCTGTAGATGGAGCTAAATTATCCATAAATTTGTGAGCTAATTCCTCAGAAATGACGGATGTTTGTTCCCTGAAAGCAGATCGGAAACGCCTGATGTTTTTCCACACTTCACTTGAACAAGTATCTGGTGATAATGACGAACAAAAAGATTTCCAACCTTCTTGTTTTTTCTTTTTAAGAAGTGATCGGGTAAAGTTAATATTTTGAGAGAGGTTTTCAAAATTAACATCAGACATGTCATTTTCATATATTCTTTCCATACGCTTCCTTTCTTTAACTGCATCACTACATTCTTTATCCCACCACGGTGGGGTAGGAACTTTAAAACTTTTAGCAGATTTGTGCCGGAAAGTTTCATCAGCAGCTTCAATCAATATTTTCGTTAAATATTCAGAACAAATCTCTTCATTACCTGCCTGACTTTCAGGTAGATCTTTAATACGTAGATCAACCTTTTCTTTAAATTTATCCCAATTAGCATTGTTCAATAAATATTTCAACCGTGGCTTTCTTGTTGTGTTATTAGTATTTCCTATGGGAACTGACATTAATAGCGGGAAGTGATCACTGCCGAATGAAGATGATAAGGGACGCCATGATATGGATGATGCTAAACCTGGCGAACAAAGAGAAAGATCTACCGCACTCAGATTTTCATTCGCTCGCGTACGTCGCGTTGGTTCACCTGTGTTAAGTATACATAAATTATGCATGTCCATAATATCTAAAAGTTGCTCACCACTACTAGTAGTAATACTACTTCCCCAATATTGGTGATGGGAATTGAAATCACCAAGCAACAATAAAGGTGTAGGAATTGATCTTATTAAATTTTGTAAATAATTAAACGTTGATGCTGAATTATACGATATATATATTGAAATGATTGAAATATTATTTTTTAAGCTAATGCCAACACTATTTACATATTTATTATTGTGCGCTGGTAATATTAGACGTTTAAATTGAATTGACTTTTTAATAAGTATGGCAGCACCACCATACCCATCAATTCTGTCATCACGAATACAAACATAGCCTGGAATGCGAAAAAAGAGATTTGGTTTTAGCCAAGTCTCATTTAGAGCGATTAAAAAAGGATTATGCTTATTTATTATGTGAATTAGGTCTGACTTTTTAGGTATTACGCTTCTGCAGTTCCACTGTATTATTTTGGAATCCATGATTACTACTTAAACTATCAATTAATTTATATAAAGTGGCAACGTTGGACGGTTTTAAGGTGTTATTCTTTAATAATGTGTTGATTAGGGAAGTAATTATGTCCATTATCTGGGAAGTTTCAGTTTCATTAGGGGCTACTTGATAACCACATCCATTTTCAGGCGTAGGTATCTGAGCTTCCCTAATAATCGTATTGTGAGCTATTTTGTCAAAACCCTTGTTCATCTTCGGAGGCGATTTTGGTTTCAAAAAATAAGTTTTTTTGTAAGAAGTATTTGTAGTGTTTACATTTAATCTGTTTGGGGATGAATAAGCCGGTGAAGATATTAATACATCCCCATACGACTTTGATATTTGTGGGAAAAGTTTACTTGCCTCACCATATGAAATGTTTTTTTGAGCCATACTAATTTTAATGTCTTTTTGGCGTTTAAACTCTGGACAGATTTTGTTGATTGCATAATGGAACCCTGAACACAACAAACATGATGCACAATCTTCTTCTACTGTACAAGTGTCACCGGAATGGTCTTGGCCACACTTGTAACACCTGGGTTTAGATCGGCATATATTTTTAGTATGACCATACCGACAGCATTGATAGCATTGGATGGTAGGGAAAATGTATAGGTTAACCGGTAGGGAGTTATAACACACATATACACGTTCGGGTAGAACTTGGCCATCAAATGTCAAAACAACTGATTGTGTTGGCTTCCAAGATACAGTACTGTTAACATTTACTTTGTAATTTATTCTCCTGACTTTAATAATTTTACCGCAGCCTACTGGGGTGGACACATTTTCTTTTATTTCTTCAGGTGACCATTCAGTTGGTATTCCCTTAACAATACCAATTCTAGTAATATTAAACAATGGAATTTTTGCATTAAGGTTGTATGAGCTTAAATTTTTATTTTTGATAAAATCATTTGCATCCTGTGCTGTAGAAAATGCAACTATGCAACGGTTTCTGCCTATTTTTTTTATACTTCCAGACACAATATTCTTAATATTATTGTTTTTTAAAAACCTTCCGAAAGTTATGGGGTGCAATGTGGAGCCATCCCCGGGTGATGATTCAGTTCGCTGAACATGAACAATGTAAGGATAAGAATCTGTACCTACATATTCACATCGACTATCTTGCATGGAACTAGTATCAAGTATTTTAGGTTGAATATTAGATTCATTTTGCCTATTATCAACATAAGTATTTTCTGTTAACATTTGCTCGTTTAATTCATTATTTTCTTTCCTTCTAAGACGCCTTTTTTTGGAGTATTCTCCAGAATTAAATTTTTATCTACACATGTATTAGTGATAGTAACATAACTGGCTACCTCAGGACCGGGGGTACCCAGCCCTGGGGGATTAGGATCCGGCGGATCGTTCATCTACCGATTTTTACCCTATGAATTTTTGGTTTTTACATACTATACATAAAATATAAAAAAAACTTACCTATACGAACACTAACTATACAAAATTTATTAAATATATACAATTCTACAATTATAAACTATATATTATACAAAACCAAACTCCACTGATCATATATTAAATTAATAATTTCAAGCTCAATTAATTAAAATTACACCCGCTTCGTTCGAAGGTTCCCGCGCTTTTTCTACCGGTACTTGACGGTGAGTTGTGTTGCTAGGCAACGGGGTTTGTTGTTGCTGGTTGCTAGGCAACGGCGGTCGAAGTGTATACAGGGTGTAATCGTTAAGTGTGCACAGGCGATTATTCCGTAACTATTACAGATATCAAAAAACTTTAAACTGATATCGAAAGTACTTAACCTAATGAGTAAAATGGCCATAATTACTTTTTAAAAATAAAACGATAATATCTAAAAAATTAACTTGAAACCCTCCCATACATTTAGTATGAGATACGAATATCCCATGTACATTTAATATGAAAGATTTTAGCTTTTTCTTTCTTTTTTTGGTTTTCTGCTTTAATTACTTCGCAAATTTCAAGGGAAGTTCACTTAGAAACTGTAAATAGAGCTCCTCATTGTATTGCATCACTTCGAAAATCTGCTATGAATACAAAATGTATGGGAAATAAAATGTATGGGAGCGTTTAATGTAACATTTTTGGATATTTCTCGTTTTATTTTTAAAAATTTATTATGGCCATTTTACTCATTAGGAAAAGGGCTTTCGATATCAGTATAAAGTTTTTTGATATCTGTAATAGTTACGGAATAATCGCCTTTGCACACTTAACGATTACACCCTGTATATAGATGCGGGTGCGCTGTGCTGAGCGCGCTCTGTACCTTATGGTGAGTTTGTGTGTTGCTACCACAGATCACAGAAACTAAAAGGAGATATGGTTAGGGGGCGGGGCCGGTGTCGCAGCAATATGTACAAAAAGAGAACAAACTGTAGCGGTGCTGTATACGTACGTCACTTACAATCTAGTGTGCGAACGAATAGTCGCTCTCATATTTTTGTGTGATGACACGCACACAACGCGAAGTATTGTTTTGATTTTGTTTACTGCAGTTGTGTGCGTAAATTTTTTATGAGACACGGTTTCGTACTCAGCGCAAGCGATTGGCATCTCTCTAGATCTCTATGGTTGCTACGCAACAGTGTATTCTCGTGCCAAGCTGGGCATGGTGCAGAACTAAAGTTAAACATACGTGCAGTTCGAACAAAACGAAATGACATATTATTCTATGTCGTCGTTACTAGGTTACGTTGTTGAATTTTGTTGAACTGTCAAATGTTGCCTATTAAATTGGCTCGACTATAGTGTTTATTTCCAAAAATTATGTCATCTTTTGTTAATTACTGCCATTTAGTTCAACTAGTCACTGATTAAAATTGTTTCAGTTAATAAAAATTAAAAGACGAATTAATGTAAATAAGCACTAATACCACGACAAATTCAACGACTATTATATATTGCATTTGGAACTATAACAGAATGATATAATGGCACCATTAATGCTGATACGATAGGCTCGCTGGTTATATAATTTGTCAAACTCAAACACATAACTTGATTTGTTAGCGCGTTCTACAATGTTCACGGTTTTATTATTCTAAAATTGGATTGAAATTATCCATTTGCGCCAAGTATTACAAAAAAATATTTTATGAGTGGAAAAATTCAATTTTAACGTTTATACAAGCCTGAAATGATCATTTTGTTACAATCTAATTGGATATCTTTTGATGTTAAAGTATAAAGATGTTAAAATAAAAATTTAATAAGTTATCAATATGATTTTTGTGTCTGGAGACAGAAGGCATTGTGACCACAGAACATATATACTCAGGGGAGATTGTGATATAATCTACTTTTTACCGTTTTGAATAGTCGCATTCACAGAACATATAAAAGAGGTTAGAATGGCAATAATTCGCCGTTCGTATAAGAACCGGTGTCGCCTGTGGGTGTCGCCAAGTCCGCCCCATCTAGCCAATCACAGCGCCGCGCGATCACGCGATTTAAATTGGAACGAATCATACGCATGCACACAACCAATGTAAATTTTGCAGATAGCGAGTGACTAAACAGCGCGATCGCGTAGATGTGAGCAGTGCTCATATCCTTGGCGCGTCTGCCCCGCCTACAATGCCTTTCTAACCTCTTTTATATGTTCTGTGGTCGCATTCTCATAAGATTTTCTTTGACTACCTACACGAGCAAAAGCCAGTATAAAATAATTATCAAATGTACAATCACATAACCGCAAGTATTGCGAGGACAATATCTCCGGAATGTGGATTGTGAACTGGCCACGCCATATCTTATTAAATTTTCTTTTGTCCCACTCTTTTATTTGAAAACTGGGAACATGCTATTGGAAGATAGAATGCCGATCTTTTAGATATCATTAGGAAGTGCATAGGGTGCTTGTTACACTTTACAGAAAGTTTGTGGTTTTGAAGAAGACTAAAATATCTTACTACTTCTGAAGATAAATAAGAACTAAGAAATAGGTATAATCTATAAAGTAAATTCGATATATATCCAATAATATCTAAGAACTCTTGTATTATTTTTGGCAAAAATAAATAATTAATAAATATCTCAAGATTTGGACGAAATTTCGCAATAACAAAATGATGGACCGTTTATTAATCCTTTAGGCAAACGCAGATTTCTCAGAAAACCAGTGTTATGGAAGATTTCCATCAAACCTTTTTGGGCATTATCTATTCATTCTTTATCAATATTTAATATCGTTACACCTTTTTATCCTACTTGAGTATATACTCTGTAATTATAAGAAATTAAAAAATACAGTAGTAAGGAAAAGAGTCTCATTCCTCAATATGACGGTCTACCTGTGACCAATGACCATGTTCAATGTACTTTACGATCTCAAATATGGATAGGATCGCAAGAATCATAAAGATCTAGGTATTCTTTGTCATTTTGAAACATTGTCATAAATGGTGTTGACATGGGTTTCATAGTTTTTCTCTAATTTAATTCATCAATTTTGTTAGAATTAATCCTTATAATTGGCGCTATTGATCGATGCAATAAAAGTAAAAGGTGTAATTTTAACAGGTTCGAATTTATATTATCTACACTATTGATACTATTACTATGAGTACCTTATCCTTACCTTCAGATAGCGCTACAAATTCTAGCATGTATATAATTTTTGCCATACATTATCCTTCAGCCGCTCCTAACACGTATTGGTATCCGGGACACATGTGGCGTGAACAACTTACACGGGATGCCCGGGATCTACTCCGGGATACTAACCGTTATATTCGCAGCCGTGGCCACTAAGGAAACGTATGGAAAGGAACTACATGATGTATTTGAGGCTATACATGAGGTGAGAAAATATTTTTAGTTATTATTTAATGTTGATTCTTGGTTTTAATATACTTAACAAAAACGCAAACTCAGACCTGAAAGTCGATCTCAAACTAAGAGTCAAGGTGGAACTCAAACTGACTCAAAATTAAGTCAAGCATAAAGCAAATAATAATTTTTATTCAACTCAAATTCGATACGGTTTTGAATGGTCATGATACATAGAAATTGTTAACCTTAATATGATGTTGTTAGTACAGTGTCTTATTGAAATTTTTACGATATTTTTTTAGAATTGTTTTATATTGTAGGTACTACTTTTTATAGAACTTATAAACAGGGCAGGATCCAACTAAAAATATAAAAAAAATGCAATACTATAATATTTATTAGTATAACATTCAATCAGCGGTTAAAATACAATATAATATAAAGAGTATAGATAAATCTTATTGCGTTTAAATTCATTAATATGCGCTTCATACCGAAATTAAAAATACATTCATAAACATAACTCATATTATTTCAATGCCAATAAATAATATTATTCTCAAAGGGACGTTTATAACTTTTCTTTTTGTATTCAATAAGTTTATTTTTAGCAAGAAATAATTGTTTCAATGTATTTAAAATATAAAGAATTTTTATGTTTTATACAATTTTCAGGACGGCACCGGTAGAACAGCAAGCGAGCAAGCTTTAAACCAATTTCTGGCTCTAATTGTTACCCTTGCTGTATCATTTGTGGGCGGATTTATAACAGGTACTTAAATAAATTATATTTAAATTTGATTTAACTAAAAATGTTTTTCATAAAAACACGCCTTATGGCTAAAGAATAATGTTATTCAAGCGTGGAATGTTATACCTGATGGAATTATGATTTTTTTTTATTACGTAGGTACTTCTTATAATGTAGACAAACATCAAAAATAAATGGAACAAAGAGTAATTTCATTATCATTAGTTACAAAGTTAAGAAATGTGTACAAAGGTTAAATATATTATTTAAAACAAAATGTGAAATTATATGAAGCTGCTGAAAAACCTACTTTATTAAACCAACCGTAACTTAGAAATGTATAAATTTATTTACTAGACTTGATATTAATGTTTGCGATACTTTTAAATATTCATAAGTTTGTGTACCAATCTCGACTTGCTTGACGAATTTTAATGAAATTTTATGTTGTGTATCTAATGTATGAAACTTACCTACTCCTATAGTAAACTAGTTAGTTCAATCACTCCGTTTAATAAAGAGGCTAGGCTGTTTATTAACCGGAAGATTAAGCTAATTTGCTACTACGATATCTAACGTCTAATAATAGCCTAATCTACTGCTACTGCGTAGGAGACGATGATCAATATGTACACAAGAGTGCATGCAAACAAAAGTGCAGTCTCTTCTTACTTTTCATATTATGAGCAATAAAAGGTGGAATATTATTTAAAATAACACAATAAAATATGTTGATTTGACAGAACTATGGTAATTTAGATGGCACAAGGGTTTCGCTTCATACGATTCGTAGTTCATGCGAATAAAAATTATGTATTAATGACTTTGTTGCTGATGACAAAAATGTTAGTATTAAATAAGTCAATATCATGCAGAATACTATTAGTTAAAATAATTTGCTATGTGAGTGTCTATTTGCTATCTATCCTGGCAGAAAAATTTTAGGCATAGGTAGTTGAAAACTCTCGAAATTCTGTTAGTGTAGGAGAAATGCTATAAACTATTTTCTAAAAATATGTAGGTATTTAAGCAAAAATCCTTAGAAACAAACAGATAAACTTAACTTCTGCACAGTAAAAAATAATTTTAAATATAAAAAAAATCACTTTGTATCGCCCCAATATTAATAAGTTTTACAAGTGTCCTCTTTTACAATCTACCTATTGCTATTTTATGAATACGTTTTTAATACTGTTGAAGCTTACTAAAGATAACAATTTATTCTATCCATCCACGATTGAACTCTACAAATAAAAAAATATCACATCCATTCTATTCGATAATCGCTTAAAAGAATTAACAATTCATTCACTCTATATTTTATCGGCAACTGTAAGGTGCACGCACAAAGAATTTATCGCTGATATTTATAAGGATATTACGTTAAACGCCTCCCTGTGCGACTTTGGTAACTGACGCACTCGTTATAATACATAATTTATGGTGCTTTCGCGAACGTTGTACCACAGTATAAAGAGACAAGTAGGCTGACTTTCGGTTTTCGCCGTTTAAAAGCGCACAGTACCTAGTCGCGAGGCGCAAGGTTGTCACTTGTCACATTGATATTTTAATTAATAATAATTGTATAAACAAACACCGACCACTCACATCAATGGCGCGGCCCTAACGAGAACGATCCATGAGAAGGAACCGAGCGACGTTGTGTGCGTGCGTCAAGCTTGCGTACGTACATGAACGGGGGGCGTGGCCAAACGCTCTGCGTGCATACAAACGGCGCAATGAACCTTTGTTCGAAAATAACTTACTTTTCTCTTTATACTATGGTTTTACGTCACGTCGTAGCTAAGCTAAAATGTTACGTGTTTCCACCTACATTTAGTGTCTAACGCGTCTGAAATAAGCTGTTTTATGCTATTTTGGAACTTATATGTTTCTGTTTACGAAAAATATTGTGAAGGAATTTTTAAATTTAATATTTCAGTATTTCTAATTTTCAATCAATCTCATTTCGAATAAAAATATATTGAAATCGACGGAGTACTTATGTGTTAAAGACCTTTTATCATTTATATGACCTCATCTAATAATAGCCAAACGTTATAGTTAATCACGATGAAAAGGTGTTTATTAATACGTATTGTATACTGGTATTTATTAATACATACACATACAATTTCTAACTATCGGAAACTATGATAAATCTAAAGCGAGTGCGGTTTTTCCGCGGCCGGCTTCATTACTGAGCCGTGTTAATGAATACATTGTTCTCTTTATTTTAACCTTCCGTGAAACACGTGGATAAAAGTTACTTCCTGCACTACGTGGGGTTTCCTGGACCCAATAATCTTTCCACGTTTTTATAGCTAGTATTTATTGTAAATTTGTAATGTGTATATTATTATTATCCCTTGACTATAAGAGGTTAAAAATAAAATAAATTTATCAAATATTATAAACATTTATTATATCTTTAGGCTATGTAACAGAAATAGTACTTTTTACCAACTAAAATAAGACTATGTTCTATGGGTTAGACTTTAAGAAAAAAAAATTAACTAAGAACTTCTTAATTCTATGCTTTGGAGGCATAACAAAGTAGGAAACAAAAATAAAACAAAAATTACTAAAACTAATTAGTCTTCTTGAGATCCAAGTTGGTTCAAATCACCACAATTTTTACAAAAGAAGTGAGCATGCTCTAAGCATATCGGTACTTCGCATCGCTCACAATTCTAGAATTTCATTGGAAATAAGTACTTCAAAGCATTCTAAACTGTTTTTTTTTGTCTTTATATTGGCTCTTTACTCCCGGCAATTGAGTAATTATATTTTCTGATCTTGTACGAACATTAGTTCTCGGTGGCCCTTCTGCCATTTTGTTTTGCCATCTTTACCAGTGTAAAACTGATTTGAACAAGAAGATTCACCACCTGAAGTAATATCCTGTACTTGTACTTCCTCTTCACTTTCACTTTCAGACTGAATGCTCAAGTGATCAGAGTCATCTTCACTTCCAGGTAGAAACAGCTCATCCGTATCGCTATCATTTTCTTCCATAAGTGCGGATAATATTGCATTTTCATTGATGTGATGAGCCATAATGAGCCCTAGAAACAATTTCAGATAATTTTAAATAATAAAAAAACAAATTAAATAAATATTTATATAAAAATAGTCGTATTTTATCACACCATACTGCTCACCTTTTAGTAGACGTCCCGAACTACGTGGGGTTACTGACACCCAGCTGCACTTTGACGGCGTCCGTTCACCGCGTCTGCGACGCTACTACTAAACCGCTGTCGCTAAGAGGTCTGGCAACGTCGCAACTCCAGTTACACGAGGTTTCAAGACTTTCGCACAATGTTTGGAAAAGATACAAAGATTTTTGTATGGCTGGGGTGTATTAAACCCCACATGGTGCACGGAAGGTTAAATGTTTTTGTAGTCAATATACGCTGTGTTTAGTTGAGGTTTTTCTAGTTAATGTAATGTAGGATTTACACTAGTTTAGTGTGATTACAAATCAAAGTAGTAAATCTATTGTAAATCTCATTTTCAGAGGTTTAACAATATAAAGGTATTCACACTAACCTGGCAAATTTTGTTCTGCCAAGACACCCTTAACATATTTTATTGGTGTAAAAAAGTTAACGCTCACACCATTAGAATATATCTGAACAAAAATACATATAAATAATTTTTCAAGCTTTTTCGGAGGAGTTGATAAGTTTGTGTCAAAAAAAAATAATATACCTAGTACATATATCTCGATGTATTAAGCATTGTATGTATAATCAGTGTAATGTAGTATCAGTGCGTCCTACCAGTTATGACCTACGGAGCCGAGACGTGGACACTGACAGTACGACTGGTCCACCAACTTAAAGTCGCTCAGCGTGCTATGGAGAGAGCTATGCTCGGTATTTCTCTGAGGGACCAAGTCCGGAACGAAGTAATTCGCCAGAGAACGAAAGTTACCGACATAGCTCAACGGATTAGCATGCTGAAGTGGCAGTGGGCCGGTCATATGTGCCGCAGAACGGACAACCGCTGGGGCACATATGTACTAGAGTGGAGACCGCGGCTCGGTAAACGTAGCGTAGGACGCCCTGCTACACGGTGGAGTGACGACATCCGCAGGGTTGCTGGTCAAAACTGGCGACAACGCGCAAACGACCGGGCTCAGTGGCGTGCCATGACTGAGGCCTATGTCCAGCAGTGGACAAGTGTAGGCTGACAATGATGATGATGATGATGTATAATCATCTCGTAACTCAAAATTTACCCGTATTAAATTATAAAATTTACTATTATTACCGGTCATCATTGCCACCGCTGGGTTGAACAATAGTATCTACTTAAAACTAGGGTTCTAGGCTTTGTGTTGATATGAAACACACGCCAGACAATAAGTTTCAGCCTCCCCAGTTTTAGTTTTAACTGAATAGAATATAAATTGTAATAAATTTCTCGTAATTAGCAAGTCTCCTATAAGTTATTACCAAAATTTATAAGTGTGTGTCCTCACGTGGGGTTATAGGGCAGATG
>CAJQZM010039093.1:3298-60280 GCA_907164665.1 Colias nastes | reverse complement strand
ATCTTTGGTGCGGACATATTTCAAGGTAACTTTCCTTGAATGCAATTTATGTGTCGAACCGCTTTTCCGTACAGAAAGTATCGAATAAGAATTAATTTACTTTAACAGTACCTACGATGATAAAATAGAGTTTAAAACAAATAACTTTATTTGTTTTAATGCTATGATTGGATGTTATTAGAAAGTGTGTATTTAAGACAATTTTCCTATAGCAAATTTTTGATTTTTGGTTGTGATCGTGTTAAACGTGATGCTATTTTATTATTATGCTATTTTAAGATTTTTTGCCGATACTCATATTATAAATGAATTCTCTGCATCAGAATTTGTATCTGGTCGAACATTGCGCAAAAATCAATCCAGAGAACTGTTCCCGTATGCAATAAAATGCATTTTTAAGGAAATATTTCGCGTCTGTCAATTGTATTTAATAAATAACAGTTTCAACGGATGATTTTATTTTCCAAAACGCAAGCTGCAACTGTACTTGTATATATTCTATCCGCGAATGACTGCAGGCAACAGGGATTTAACGAACCCTGAAATGTAATCATGTTATACACTGGGAGTTTATTCTATTATGGGTAAGGTCGCGTTTTCTCTACCGTGTAGCGTAAAGTTGAACTTATAGAGCGCAAAAACTGTTTGTAGTTCATGATAAGTTATGTCAGATGTGTGTCATGCGTTGTGTTTGTTATGTGGTTTTGATTTTAACTCTTTGGTTATGAAGGAAGGATTGGTGAGTGGTCAGTAATTAGGCATTCGTATATTAGCATGTTGAACACGACTTTAAAAAGTTAGGGTTTCATTTATAACTAGCTGTGCCCCGCGGTTTTACCCGCATTGCTTCGCTCCATAGCCTATAGCGTTTCTCAATAAATGGGCTATCTAACACCGAAAGAATTTTTCAAATAGGACCAGTAGTTCCTGAGATTAGCGTGTTCAAACCAACAAACAAACTCTTCAGCTTTATAATATTAGTATATGTAAGACAATAATGCCTTTTTGTATAATATATTTAAAACTTCCTAATAGCTGATACCAATCACGTATGTAGCTTAGACGGACGCCAAATTTTAAAGTGAGTTTTCATGTATTTTCAAAAAGAGATTGTTAGAATTTAGAAACGTGTGATCTTTCCAGAGACAGTTTAGATGTGACAAAATCAGGCCCACTTCAGCTCACACGTTTAAAATAACATATAGTTTTAAATACCGACTGACAGATGACACATTTCGACATATTTCAACTTGTCTTTGTGAGATACACGCGTTCCCTTCTCACAAGTCACAGTTATTTATTTTTGGTCCACGATTTAGAAACTGATTCATCTCTAGACGCTATTTTAAACATTAGGATAATACATTTAAGCGTTATTATCGTATCGCTTAATATTCTAAACTAATTACTCAAATAACGACAGCGGAATTTTATGAAGTCGGACGAAATTTTGTTTTTCGAGTAAAGGCTAATTCGTGTCTTCCGGGTTAATAATGCAATTTGTTAGCATTACCCTACTTTGTAAAATATAAATGTGTAAGTTCTTATCGTTCAAATATTTGTTATAATAAATCAATTTATATTCTGTTGTAGGTTAAAAATAATGTTAAATGGACATATGATTTATGCACATCATTAATCCAGACATTCAAAAGCCATTAATATATTCACACTTTATTAATACCCTTGTCATATTTCACACTAATAGTTTGGTAGTCATATGTTTAACATGTGCTTCATTTCGCTTTAATTACGTACTTACACATTTCTTACTTTGGAACGATCAATCTTCATATAATGAGCGTAATACCTCTTAAATACGGTATGTAAATAACTCATTTGAATCGAGCGTTTAAATTCTACTGAGTGGATGGATTCGAACTGAGTCTGCAAAATAATTGAGCCATTCATAAGGCTCGTGATAGCGGCCGGGGTCTCATCGCTGCACAATGACTAATAAGAAGTTAATCCGCAAATAAAAGTGGAATTGAAACAGAAGTGGAACGCCTTCGCGCCGTGTGGGTAGGCTAATGTCGATTTGTCTTTGTCGGCGTCACTAAACTCGTCAGAAATAGATTAAGCGCTCGCACTCCATCTAATGGTTCCTCATTTGTTTGGCTTTAAGAGAAAAATTGCTCTTAAACTCTGCGAGATAGAATCTTGTCGATGAGTTTCGTTTGTTTGACTCAATTTGAGGAACAGATTCTCTTGACGTTTCGAATTCACTTAACACTTCCAAGTGTTCCCGAAAAAATGTTTTAAATTATGCTCCAGTGTGCTTTATCTTCGACAAGTTATTTACGTTCTCCACTCTTCTTATTAACTCGAAGCATCGTTACCTCCGAATGGTTATTGCTTTTACTAAAATCCGTATTGTATTCGAACCTTTATTTCTTACAGTTAATCGAGTTTTCTCCGCAGATGTTTACGTTTAATTAGTTTTACTTTACTGAAGCTAACAACGAACTTTTCATAGTGGTATTAAACCGGCTTTTATGTTTATTTCGTTGTTTTAACAAAGTATATTGTAACAAGCCGTTTCGGAACATTGTTCTCTTCATGTAAAGTTTTAATAGGTAGGTTTATGAAAGTTCTTGGCTCGTTCCGATGTGTGTTGAAAATAATATGATTAAAATGGTCCACATTTATATTTACATAGCATTAAGTATTCAGTGAGCACTGAATTTTTAATACTGACAAAGAAAGAAAGAAATTAAAAATCTCGGCCCGAATGAAACAGAATCTCGCTTACGGCAGATGAGCGCCAACCAGATGAAAGCGCGAAAAAGTACGAAAAGTTAAAACTGCGCTGATTCTTTTCTTCTTGAATTTTAAAGAATTCGCGCAACGGTATATTAAGCTACGTATAGTTTTTATTCAGTGACTGTTTAAGAATTTGTCGTCTGTAAACTTTTGTTCCAACTCTTTGCTTTCAGTGCTACGAGAGCGTTTGGATGGTACTTAAAAAAGCAACGGATAAGGTTTTAATTTAAGTTGTGAGTTTTATAGTTTGATGTTTAATGTTAAACGATATTATACAATGTTATTTAGCCTGCTTTAGATTTTAGAAATAAAACATGACCACAAAGTTGAATTTTAAATTATACTGCAAAATGAAATTTTCAGTATAAAAAGCTTCAGGTACCTTAGGTGTATAATATAGTTAGGTAATTTATAAAGGTAATATATTATTATTAAAAACTAGTTTTCCTGAATAATAAACATTAGAAAAAGAAAGTTGCTGCTGAGTACCGTACTTAAACGACTATCTTCGGAGCATGCAAGAAATAACTAAAACAAAAATATAATATGCAAGACTACGACTGACACTAACAAATTAATAATATTTCCATATAGCACTAAACTTTAATAATAAACCTGTTTATTACCGTTTATATCTCTTAAGTTAGATATCGTAAAGTTTATATTAAACTTTGTAGGAATATCATCTTAGTGAACTAGCAATTTTCTCATTATAAGTTTCGACGTTAACTAAATTAATTTTAGCTAATTTTTCTCGTTCACTTTACTTATTAGAGCGTATTACGCGTGTTTTAATTAATTATATCTAAGTAAATATTATATTTCGGAACAATTTTCACACACGGCACGATCTGATCCCATATTAAGATTTCGCTTGTGTTATGGAAGTCATGGAACCCAGATGACTGAAAAACATTTATACAATTTGAAATAAATACTTCTATCTTAATTAACACCCAGACATAGAGCAAATACTATGTTCATGACACAAATATTGACCCCAGGTGGGAATCGAACCCACGACCAGTGGCTTGGAAGGCAGGGTCACTACCAACCAAGCTAACCGGCCAGTCATTTAATTACAAGTGACTTTAGATCTCACTTTGAACGCTTTTTTGTAACGTGAGTACAAAGTTGGTACAAATAAAAAACAGCTTTGATTTCAATTCACTGTTCCAATTAACTTCGTATTAATTAGAACGAGGCCTATGGATTGTTATTTTATCCGTATTTGTTATTATTTTGTTTTATTGTTCGATATTTTTTATTTTCACAACAGAGATGCGATAAATAAAGCTTGTAAAGGTGCATAGTTACGATTGGATTCATGATAAATCAATTATTTCATTTCTGTAGACTGCATATTGCATTGTGGCTGTTAAAAGGAAGCTTAATATATGCTACTCCAGCTTAAATGCTCCATAATCCAAAACAATTTAAGCTGTTAGGCTGATATTAGATAGGTACTTGTATGAGTTTTTATTTTATTACATCCTGATAAATGCACTCCTGACATAATTTATACACAAATATTTTAGGTTATAATATTTAATACCTATTAAATAGCTCTATCCAAATCCTTAAGAGTATACAACTAGGTATGTATATGTACGGTATGTAGACAAAAAGTTCTATATCTATTCCTACCATAGTAAATAAGGACTCTATATACTGTAAATATATTGCACCACTCTACCATCAATCTTTTGTATGTTAGGGATAAGTCTATTTAGGACAGCAGGAGCGAAAAGCGCCTGAAGATTGAGTGCCCTTTGCTGCATCTAGAAAACGAAAGACATTAAATTAAAGATAACAATCTCATAGAACTTCACTTGTTTTGATAAAGACAAAGTATTGTGTTGTAATATATGAAGACTAAAGAAAAGATCATGAGGCTTGTTTGAAAAGGCTAAGCTATCCGCCAACTGACCTAATCAATTTAATCTACTCTTACGACTTCAAATGACGTCTATAATTGTCACAAATTCCTTCTTCTAGCGTAAAGCGCCTATTGAGACACGTTACGTACATAATCATAATATTATTCTTTACTTAATTCATACCTACCGTGTTATGAGAACTTCGCCTTATTATGCCAAATTTCATTCCGGATCAGGTAAAACGCGAAAGGGGAACAAATCACATCCATACAAACATAGAAGAATTACCATTTGTTAAAACAGTATGTGACATTAAAACCGTAACGCATTAAAATTTCTTACTAAAGAAAAATTAATTAACTCCATAAATCCTTACTTGGTACTATTTCCGTGTTACCCCTTTGATATTATTTTGTATGCGTGAAATGAGCGTAGAAGCGTCTGGCGACCACCCATCGGGATGGTGACTGCTTAACGCGTTAGCCGTCATTTCTTTAGATTTATTGAAATGTGAACGCCGACGGCAATGTCTTGTACACTGTTGAACAGAGTCATTGGGATTTTTTATTGCATTAACATTGCAGTAACTTATATAATATTATTATTTGATGCGTATGTACATGTTTGATTTAATCTATACTACAATATTATAAAGCTTTAGTGTTTGTTTGTTTGTTTGGAACTACTGGTCTGATTTGAAAAATTCTTTCGGTGTTAGATAGCCCATTTATCGAGGAAGGCTTATAGGCTATATATCATGACGCTAAGACCAACAGGAGCGGAGCCACGAGTGTGAAATCGCGAAGCGCAGCTTGTGATTTTATAAAATAGGTAAGTATGTATCAATAGATATTCTAGAAACACACGTGTCAGAAGTGAAACTTCTTTGGAATATTCACATATACCAAAATCGTCGCCATACTCCATGTCGTGACGAAATTGCCACGATGCGATGCGACCTTAAAATTTTACTCTAAACGCGCCTAAAGAAGTTTCACTTCAAAACTTATTAGTTAGAACTTCAGAACTAATAAGTTCATTACATTTAAATATTTTAACGTTTATCTAAATTGAAGTATGAATTATCATTAGAAAGTGTAATTTATTAAGAAATACATTCAACAGTGTGATTGAAATGTTTGATACCTTTTTTTACCACCAAGTGTACAAGATATTATTGATACAACTTAAATTTCATAATTATCTTTCTCACGCGACAAGAGTAATGATATTAATCTTTTGAGTAAATGTTTTAATATCCGTTTAATAAAGTAACTGTTCTTTATTTATAATCAAATCATATTAGTTTGTTGTGTTGGTTGCGTTTTTAATATCAGCTTTTGCTGCTTCTTGCGGTAAAATCATGGGGGAACTTGGACTTGTATTTAAAAATTCGTCAAATTGATTTAGATCTTTAGATTATTCATTATAAAGATATTTTTTTTTACATATTAGGTACGTACCTTGCTTATATCCCATCAATATTTTTTTTTTCTGCACGGCGTGAAGCCAAATTTGAAAAACAATTTTTTTCCGTTGGTGACTTACAAGTTACAGTTTATAGAAAATTATTTGGACATTTGTTAAGACAGAAGATATTATAAATTGTGCTTTATTTATAACTTCACGAATTCAGGTAGCTTAGCATATCTACCTATCCTTTGTCATTTTTATTTACTTCTTTCTCAATAATCATACCCAGTAGTGGAAGTCCCGAGGCTGAAACTTGGGTTTCAGTCTCTGGAAAAACATAATTTATCTCATAAATACCTACATTTTATAAAGGTGTAAGGTGATAAAGATTTCGATTTTACTACGCCTTCTATTTTATTATGGCAAAGTTTCCTAACGTGAAAATATACACGACGAATTGTATGGAACTACGTTCCTACTTAGAAATTAGATTTTGTGAATTGCTGTGAAGCGTGCGACGAAATACTGACGATGTTTTGAAGACTGAAAATAAATATACTTCTGATGTAGTCTACCTATTTAAACTAATATTTAAATAAAATAATCGATTATTTAATTAATACCTGAGCAGATGAATGTGGCTTTGTATATTTTTATTTTACCTAATATATGTCGCTTTTATATATTTATTTTAATATATGTAATTATTTAGGTTATTTTTAATGTGTTCTAAATAAGTTCTTCGCTTGTTTTATTAAGTGTTGTACTTTTGGACGCCTTGTTAGAATTTATGCAAAAATACCGATAAAAAAATATAGCCATGCTTTTTGATAAGGGCACATCAATTGTTTTGGAGTACGAAGATATCATAAATAATAATTTAACTGTGATTTCTGAAAGATGTTTGGTACATACAAATTTAAATAAATCCGTTCAAATTTCAAATCCAGCAGAATAAAGTAGAAAAAATAAAAAGGTATTAGGTAGGAATTTATACATTACACTCTTATTTACAGAACGTATGCGATGAAAGTAAATTATTTTTGTCACAGTGAAATAATTATAAAAATAAACGAAACAAAATTTTCATATATTGCGTTCTTATTTTACAGGCAAGACACGAAATTTAGTACCTACATAAATTGTATCTGGAAACAGAAAAATACGATGATAATATTTATTGTAACAATAATTTATCCAAAGCTAGCTGAAAGTACAGCGGAACGAATTCATTTCGTTGCAAGTGAAGCCCCCGTGGTGACGAAATGTGACATTGGGTCCAGCCCAAAGAGTACTATAATAATATGGTCCAGCCTCTAGTGCAGATTATCGCCTACAGTTTTCCTCGCTTCCACACTGTCGTTTGTCATTTCTTACCCTCGCATATAAATACAAATAGGCAAAGCGGAAGCCGTGAAATTTAGAAATTCCTTTGTGTCGACGCGTCGGCGCCACTTTGCCTTCATGCCTTTAGATCTACAAATTTTCAGATTTATTCTTTGAATAAATTTTGTGGTAGACGCTTGTCAGCTTTGAAATTCAATTGGCTCGGGGTCGACACATTGCTGACGAGTTCGTTTCGCTTTGTAATTTTATTCGTTTTTTTTTCTAGTTTTCTTTGTTTCAAGCGGCTTTGTGTTCTGTCGGAAAAGTTTAAACTTAATTAATTTCTGTTTCTTGTATTTTAATCGCTTTAAATCCAATTAGATTGCACTGTAGACCACGTTGTGCTTTTCAAATTTTCCTAACAACTATTTAATAATATGATTGTTAGTAATTAAGAGCACCTACTTTAAAACATCTAGACCAGTTGCGTATGATATTTAATAATGTCATCTTTTAATTATTCAATTTGAGGACGATTTAAAGAAAGGGTCGATTTTCACTACTGAGTCATAATGTGTGTGTAAGAATGGTGTATGTTTTTTCACCGATCTAACTGTGGATCTAATCATTATTAGTAGGTACTTGAGCTGTATTATAAATATAAATGCCTTCCCGTTTTATTCTTTGCACCTTATCCAATGTGCAAATACATGACAATGTATTATGTAATATAAGACTTTTGCATCGAAGAATATATTAAAGTGAATTGATTCCTACTGATTAATAGAGCTCGTCAATCCTCAAATATAAAACGTCATATGTCTACAGGAATTCAGCGTGAAAATCGAAGCCCACGAATGTGCAAAAACATTTAATAGTTCAGGCCTTAAACTGGATTTTATCTATTTTATGGTAATGTTATTAAACTTAGGTCACGACTAGGTGTTAAATTTCCACAATTTTGCATTTATCGTATTATTGATAGATTATTCGGAATACAATGAAATTAAAAAAAGCTCCGCGCCCATTTTTAGCATTCTTATAAGCATTGTTAATAGGTACTTCGATAAGGTAGTATGTATTACAAATAGATGAGATAATATGTGGTTTTGACACAAGTATTTTTTAATACTATTGTCTTGTATTGGGTGAAAGTTGTTTAACGGTTACAATGTTTGTTGGTTTGTTAATGGATAGCTTTTTGTTTGTTCTACTTAATTTAATAATAAATGTTTTGCTAGGACGTCTTAATTCGGTCGCGTGAAATCAATAGCCGAATAACATTTGGCTATATTAAAAGTTTTTGCCTTGTGCTAAGTGGTCGAATATTGTGTGTAAAAACTTGAGATTTGATCATTTGATGGAGTGCTATATTTTTAACACTTTTCTTATCTTCGATATGCTCATAGTTTATAATTAATTAAAATGCATATTTGTTCGATGCCATATGACAATAATAATGTTAATTATTCAAAAATATTAAATAAGGAAACCGACGAATGTAGACTGTAGTTTAAAGAAATCTGACATCATCATGTATAACTATTAACATGGTTATTCCCTGCAGGATTCTAGGTCATCTTCAGATTTTTACTTAATGTTAGTATGCTAATAAATCACTTATACCTACCAGTAGCTGAAATTAGTGCTACCTTGGCTATAATTAAGTGCCCATAAAAATGTCAAATAATTCAAAAAATAATTAAAAGTTTCAATATAAAATCCCCTGAACATGCAACATTAAAAATTTTACTACCAGAACTTTTTATTTTTCTATTATAATTATAACATAGTCAATTATTGTTTAATTTCTTGACACTAAACGTTTTTGGGATAAAATAAATTGATATCATTTAATTAGTTTTTTGCCTGAATCGTTAAAGAAACATTAATAAAAGGCAACCATGAAATGTTATTATAAAAATCAGGACGAACCTTTTAAAGTGGTGTACCTTTATTGAGTATTTATATTTCATATTAAAATAATTATTATGTTGTGCTTTTTCTTGTGGTCCCATTATACTGTAGTACCTACTTCTTTTTGAGAGTAAAATTCCAAGGCCGTGCTATGGTAATACCGTTACGTTATGGAGTAAGGCGACGATTTTGGTATCTTTGAATCTTGTCAAAGAAGTTTCACTTCTGACAGTTGTGCTCGGCACACACGCTCTTTTTTTAGTTTATGGAACTATTGATGAATCATTTCGTTATTCGTTGAATAAACGAAGAAGCGACATCAATTATTTATTCTTAAAAAATAAAATATAGCTACAAAATGTGATTTGTTTTGTTCCGACTACCGTTATTGACAGGTCGTATTAATCCCAGTACATTTTTCATTTCAACTATTTTTTTTAGTTTTCTTCTGAGCTAACAATATTAATCTCTTCAATGTACTACTTTAGCTACTGTCGACTAAAGATCTACCAATACTAAGCGAAACCAAAAAATACTTGAATATTTCGGTATTACTTTTTATAGCCAGGCCTCGTGATCAAATTTTTTGTATTTTAAATTTCTTATTTATAAAAAAATGCTTTTTCGAGTCTCATCTTTGTTAAAAATTTTATTTTACTTTATTATTATATTCAGAGTTACTGCTTTTCCAGGCTTTGTAAAACTTACAAAAATTCTACCATATATACATTTACAATAACATAAACGTAAAAAACTATAATATTCATAGTGTTTACTTTCCAAGTATAAAGCAGTGAAATATAAATGATTCACAAAGGCATGAAGGAAAAGGGGCATAATTCAATCAGCGAAGCCAATTCGGCCTTTTGTATGTAAAGACCGCATCCGTAGAGGGAGCCAAGATTACCCTAACTCTTTACGAGAATTGTGTTGTTCAATGTCTTTAACCGAACACTTTCATTTTATTTTATTTTTGTAGTGTTGGTAAAATGCTTTTTAGTGCTTATATTATAGTTATTATCCATACTAATATTATAAATGCGAAAGTAACTCTGTCTGTCTGTCTGTTACTCAATCACGCCTAAACTACTGAACCAACTTTCATGAAATTTGGTATGGAGATATTTTGATACCCGAGAAAGGACATAGGCTACTTTTTATCCCGGGAAAATGACGCAATCCCGGAAATCCCACGGGAATGGGAACTATGCTGGTTTTTCGTTGACTTTGCGGGCGAAGCCGCAAGCGGAAACCTAGTCTTAATATATATAAATCTCGTGTCACAATGTTTGTCCTCAATGGACTCCTAAACCACTTAACCGATTATAATAAAATTCGCACACCATGTGCAGTTCGATCCAACTTGAGAGATAGGATAGTTTTTATGAAAAAGAACGTAAACATGTAGGTAGGTACCACGGGCGAAGCCGGGGCGAACCGCTAGTTACTATATATAACTAAGCTTGTATTATACGATTCAATGATTAAATATATTGCTCTATCTATATTATGTTAATCATCCAATTATTGAAACCCACTGAATTGTTTACTACAGTTTTTTACTTAATAATTTGGAAACGAGAATCAACAAACACAATCCATAATTAATCAAGAGAATCTGGGTATATTTGCTCAACCTTTTTATTACTGACAATTGTTTTGCTGATGAAGCGGTTGGTCTAGAAACATTCAATTTTCCATTAATCAATTTAATAAAAAATAAAACAACGCTAAAAGCACTAAATCGAACACAAAACACAAATGAGTGATTGCATCAACGCATTTAACATTTTTATTATCTACCTACATTCCCAAAATGGCGCGCCAAATATCAAGATGGCGATCAAATTACGCTGCTCTGTATGGCAGCTTGTTTTCAATAATTCACTGTTCTTACAGAACGGAACAACCTCATCAAGGATGTAATTAGCTAGACAACAAACGGGCCAACGACTTGGCGAATACTCGAGATCTTGTTAGAGCAACTGTAATTCGTCAGTTCCTTCGTTTTCTTTTTAATTAATTTTGACAAATTACCCTACCTTCTCAGTTACTTTTTCACTTTCGTTTAATTAAATACTGAAGTGACACTCGGGCGTGTCCGAGCTAAGTGGCTCCTTAAGCGCATCTTGTTTTCTGTTTATTATTTTCAAGTGTAGTAATTTTACTCGTAGTTAATGTAAATTCTTGTCTTGAAACTTTTAACGCTTTCTCCTGCTAATGAATTATTTAAATTTCCATTTACATTTATAAAACGTGTAAAACATTCGAGGTGCAACTTTATTTCCGTTTTGCGCTCACTTTTTAAGTATTTATTGTTAACACCAAAATATATTATGCAGTGTTTTCCTACGTGATATATTTTTTGAGCAAACTTAATTTGTAATTACATTTTTCCTCGAATAAACATTTTACAAGGCGTCCTTAACTAGGCTACTTACAGTCCATAATTAGAGTTTTCTACCACCAATTTATAATCCTACATCTAACGAAAATGATCGCCTAATTGTTTCGAAGAATAATATAAACTTATTCGTCCCGTAACAGCTATTTTATGCTCGTTTTTAGTTCGCCCATACCCAGAAAATCCAATACGCTGCCGTTGTTCATATTTCGTAGCATTCTGATTTATTATTCTATTATAATATTTACGCAGTATACAAATTTGCTTTCATAGCTTATATTGCTCATTGAGATAATATTACTACGTATGGAGGAGACACCACGAACAAAATCTGTGCGCCATTTTTTTGCTCTAACTAAGTTTTAAAAATTATTATCTAGTTAGGTACTTACCGATGAAAGTTATTCCTTTGCACTTTTCCGTATTATTTGTATTATTTGTGCAATATCGTAACACACACGAAGGCATATTTGATGCGTTTCACTTTAAAACAAATTAAAAAATGAGCGTGCAGTTACGCCATATGGCGTATGTTGAGCGGAACATAAGTGATGTAGGCGGTGTCGTCTCCATATGTATATCTCAATGATATTGCTCTTATCTCCCGACATCCGTTTTTGCCAACCCCAATATAAACAGTATGAAACGCAATTTCCATGTTCTACTCAATGGCCTAGAATAATAAGTGATAGTGAAGTTATATTTAAAGCAACATTCATAATATCAGACCCCTTTTAATGGGTTTATATTTCGTTGAAATTTGTTTGGCATAAGAACATGGATATTTGTATACTTTACAGTGAAATGAATGGATTCTATTTATTGAGATGACTATAACACAGTTGTCTGTTATCGTTATTTTATTTTAATGACAAAAAAAAAATTAAATTACATAACAATTTAATTATGTACAATTATCACTTATAATACCACAAGAGCTTCAAAATTATCGGGTATTTTCCGATAGGTTCGTTGCAAACAAATGAAGGAGTCAAGTTTTTAGTCAAGGTTAAAAAATCACGAGCGCGAAGCGCGAGTTATTTTTCCTGAAAAACTTGACGACTTTACTTGTTTGCAGGGAACCTTGAGGGAAATGCCAGATAATTTTGAAGCTCGTGTGGTATTCGGGGGATTATTTTTCCGTCCCAAATGTCGGCCAATAATTTCACAATTGAATTCAACCTGTCAGTTTGACGTCAACGACCAGAGAAAATTTTCAAAAAAATATCAGTATAATACCATGTAGGTTGTACCACGTGACGTCGAATGGTGCAATTCTATTGGTCGATATTTGGGTCGGAAAAATAATCACTGTAATATGATTGATTGCAATAATTTTAAGTTTACTGATAATTTAAAGAAATCATATCAAAAAGCTCCTTATTTAAAGGACGCACACTCGTTTTCTTTAATAAAGTGTAGACAAGTATAAGATACAAATTTTAGCGATAAAGATGTTTACCATTTATTATATTTCGTATTACATGAGTGTTAAACATTGAGATTAAATGTTTTTTAGGGTTCCGTACCTCAAAAGGAAAAAACGGAACCCTTATAGGATCACTTTGTTGTCCGTCCGTCCGTCCGTCTGTCAAGACCCTTTTTCTCAGGAACGCGTGGAGGTATGAAGCTGAAATTTATATCAATTACTCAGGTCTACTGTCCCTTGAAGCTGTGAAAATCAAACTTCTAAGCCAACGCAATCAAAAGATACAGCCGTTTATGCCGCAAATTTTCGACACTTGCAAGGGAATCAAAACCTACAGGGTGCTTCCCGTGAACTCAGAATCTTGAAATTTGGTACGAAGCAACGTCTTATAGCATAGATAAAGGAAAAATTACGAAAACCATAAATTTTTAGTTACATCACATTATATTTTTTTTTTAATAATTTTAAACTTAATTCCTCATTTCCTCATAAATGCGTAGAGGTATTAAATTGAAATTCATACCAAATACTCAGGTCTATAATACCTTTAAGCTGTAACAAAATCAAACTTCTATGTCAACGCAATCAAAAGAAACAGCAATTTAACCTGCATATTTTGAAACTCGCAAGTACTCGCAAGGGAATCAAAACCTAAAGGGTACTTCCAGTCGACCTAGAATCTTGAAATTTGGCATGAAGCAACGTTTTATAGCACACATAAAGGAAAAATTCCGAAAACCTTAAATTTTTAGTTACATTACAAAATATATATTTATTTTTTAATAAATATAAACTTATTACTTCTTTCCTCATGAACGCGTAGAGCATAAATAACTTTAATAAAAGAACTTTCGCAAGTCTGCTGCAAGGCTAGTATAAGTGTTTCAGTTATATTATAGATAAATGATATGTGTTAATATAAAATAAAGGATTACTTAAACGATAAAGAGATCTTTGTCTTAAATTTATGCTCCTCCATCTTTCCCCATTGTAATGTTATGAATTTCATTTTGCAATAAAAATACCATAGTTATGACTCGATTGTCGTAATGAACGAACTTTGTAAACCTTGCAGGTTTGTACGGAACCCTCGGTGCGCGAGTCCGACTCGCACTTGGCCGGTTTTTTTTTTTATAAATTTGGGTTTTATCAGTGTCATCGACCTTATATGGCTTTATTCTTCATCACCTAGAGCGAAGTTGATGAAGGTTTCATTGCGAAAATAAAATGTAGACGTGTTTTAATATAAATAATATATACCATCTTATTTTGATCTTGTAAATTTGTCACTACACCCAAGTTATTTCTTTTTATATGAATGAGTCTGGCCGGCATAACCAAATCTATTTTGTATGCGGCAAGCAACTACCCTCAATAATTCAAAGATCTAGGAAAATGGTACCGTGTTAGTGTTGCTCAAATGTTGGCCTCCATCCAGAAGTATTATAGCTGAGATCATTTATTTCTAACGTTAAACTTCGGCCTTTCTATTGAACAGTACTGCCAACAGCCATACATTATCTGTTTTCATATACGACGATATATTTCTCCACTATATCTTGTTAAAGTTGGTAGTGCATTTATTTTATGCGCGGTTGTTTAATGACTATGTAGGTTAATGCAGTAAAGCTGCTGTACAGAAATCTGTTTGACAAACATGTTGTTACAAAGACAAAAAGCATAATAGAAAATGGATATAAAACTAAACTCGTAATAAGAAATACGAGTTAGAGCAAACTAGCCCAGATAAATGGTAATCCGAAACAGAATTTCGTTACGGTATTTAAAAAAGAGGGAACAATATAAGGGTATAAAAAGGGACGAATAGTTGCTTCTCTTATTGAAGGCAATCCCGTGGAGCACTCCTATCTGGTTTACTTCACGAACCATTAAATTTCCCTGTTTGCATTTTTTAACATACGTTATTCTCAAGACGAGCTTCGTCTGATGTTTTACGACTGTAGTTTTAGAGGAAACTGTTTCGTTTCGTGACACTGCATTGTGATTATTGCCACAATATACTTTATTCCTTGCGCTTTGTAGTTTGAATATTATATGCATTTTATAACAATGTGATATGATACTTATAGATATGATTACTTAACGGTTTGTGATTTTAAAAGGATTCTTATTTTAAGTGGCTCTCTGACTTAGGTTAAAATTTTAGAACGTATATATAGAACTTATTCTGTTTATATTTTAAACTATGTATTATAAAATGTATTTCTCACTTCACATATTTTCTTGCTTAGCATACAACAACTACAAGTAATTCAAGGGCGTAAATGTACTGTGTAATCACAAGTTCCGGGCCAATAAACTTCATTTATTATATTTTCCAATTTCTTTATCTGTAGTTAATATATTTTAATACAAAGAAATTGTTAAATTGGAACTTATCTGTAGACAGTATATTTAACACCATATTATGTGTATTGTAAATAAAATACCTTATTATTGTTATTACAAAAACTAAAGTACAAATATTGTGACATGTTCCAGATTATGTAAATTGAAAGCAATATCTAAATTACTGACCACCCAAAATGCAAAATGGCCACTTACAAGTGCTTACGCGGAAATAAGGTTGTATAAATGTAAAACATGAACTTTATTACATTTATGCTTGTAATAATTAGGAAAATACACTTAACAAAGTGCATTTGATATAACTAAAGGACACACGCTGAGATTTCAATAAGAAAGTGGTTTTATTGACTGGTTAAGTGTTGTCAATAAGGTGTTATAAATTCAGTACTTTCTTTATAGTGTATTTTAAAATAAAAACAACACTTGGAGTGAAAAAGCTAAGTCTGTAAATATTGTTTGTTAAGAAAGGCATTGCCTTTATAAAGACGTCTAGCTTTGAGATTAGATAGGCATCGAATAATTTCAATTATATTGAATTCTAGCTTTCTTTGGTGTCAACTAAAACAAATTTTAGTTGACATTGAACTTAAATATGCCCTGAGTCAATGCACAAATTAACAAAGGCAAAAAGAATTTATAAACACTAATTCATTACAGAATAATCAGACCTTCATTTCAAGTAAATTTAACATATTTCATAGCGTAAGATAGTTATCAAAAGTGGACAAAGACAAGTAATATATATATACATTATGAAGTGATGACGCCCTTGATTGCCTTGGTCTTGCGAGTTTGTGTTTAATTCCATGTTGTTTCATATAATTAATATCTGCAATGTTTTCTACAATTCTATTTGTACCTTAATTGTATGTATTTTTCTATGAAACAATGTTTCAACGAAATTTATAACACCGTTTGTAATAATCACCTCCGAATTCAATCCACTGGCTATATAAAACTTCGCGAGTAGCCAGCGACTCCGGAAGCGAACAGTTGGTTATAGCTTACAAATTTTACCGCTCGTGTAACCGTTCTGCACTCTATCCCCTTGTAATAAAGTGCAATAGCTGATTGAACTGTGTTTGCAGAAGTTTTCAGTTGCCCCCGGCGGATGTCGGCGACAGTTACCTTATTTGGAATGTGTCCAGAATCACGGACAAACTTTTATGTTATTTCAATGTGGTTAAACTGAAAGAATTGTATTCCAATGGTCCATTCGTTGAACGGTAAATAGATCTGATACTTTGTATGGATCTACTCAGCAACAGTGTAGCCTTTGCTCGCTTTGCCACTACTCCTAGAAGTGTTTGGATTTTCATTACCAAAGCACTGTTCTTTAACACAGACGTTTAATTTTAACTTTAGCGTTTGTATTAAACATGTCAAAAGTTAATTAAAATTGTTACTGGAAGCCTACAGTAATATAATTACAATCGAACGATGAAGGCTATTACTGTATATTGCCAAAGATATTCTGATTAAAAACTGTAAAACCAGTAACTGTTTCATGACCCATATTCATAAAACCCTTGCCAGTTAACTTCTTTTTGACTGAGTTAAAAAAGATTTTTAATACACAATAGTAATCACATTTCTTGCAAAATACATTGAACATATAATTAGTATTTTACCAAGAATTACATTAACAGTTATCAGAAACTAACAAGTTTGTTATTCCGGTTGCATGCATTCAAACAACGGTAGAAATATTATATTATATATTTACTCGATATTTACTCGTGCTCTACATTTATGTATATATATACTATATATATTTTTATTAAATCTCTAGCTTTTCGCCCGCTGTGTCGAAAACTTAATAAATTACCTATATATTAAAACCTTCCTCGAAAATCACTGTATCTTTAACCACGTCAAATTCGCTGCGTAGTTTTAAATTTAAATAATTTAGTTTGCGTAGTTTAAAGATAGCATAAGCATTAAGCATACGTAGGAATATAGGCAATGATAGGCGCTGAAAAAGCGACTTTGAAATGATGTGAATAACATTTACTAATTTCAACTTTTATCTTAAACCTGAAAAAAATATAAATTCAAAGATTCAAATTATAAAGTAAAAAAACAATATACCACACGTTAAAGCGTAGGTATAATTACACAATACACAACTATTAAGAATCCAAGTATTCACACATTTAGCGAAAACTATTTCATTGCAAATACATAGTGTAATTATCTTTCCTTTTTCGCTCAACCACATCACGTTTCCGCAGGAGGTTTCTTTTTGGAAACTTGGTCTTCAGCCAATTAAGCCAGCAGGCCCCGACGTCCGCCCTTCTTCCGGCCGTTCCGAACCGCTAAATCGTTCTAAGCTCTGAACTAACAAGATATAACACATTGAAAAATTCCTTTAACTTACCTATAAATCGTCCCCTTACTGGTAAAACTGACTAACTGCACATTTTTACAAAATTAAGTTATATACACCAATCGATTCGTCTCGTCAAGATCTATCTTCAGGTAAAACCCGTTATCTTCTACGGTGCGTAATTACAAAGTTAGCTTCGGCTAAAACAGACTTTCTTACATGATTCTCCACAATTGCTTCTATAAAAAACGATTAAATTGCTTTAGGATATTATTTTAAAAAATGTATACTGTTAAGACAATGTTTCGCGTTTTAACACGTTTTCGTTTATTGACACTTGTATTCATCATACACAGAAACGATTCATTTAAAACCAGTTATCCTACAGTACTTAGTTGGTTGTGGTTCTTTAAATTGTACAAAATTATTGATTAACACTTCATAAAATAAAAGTTAAAAAGCTTTAGTTACTTTTTCTTGAATATTAGTTAGCGTATTTGCCTTTTTTGAGGCAAGTAAAATAAATTATCCGATTGTAGTACATTATTACTGAATTATATTAGTTTCACGCTTTTTAAATTACTTCAGATAAAACAAACTGCAAGCGCCCCCTCAGCTTATTCTTCATTTTTCTTGAAATTCTTCTACAATTTCTTAGATTATTTTCTGATAAAACATTACCTGAATAATGGGCCTTTCATAACAAACCACTAATAACCTAGATTACTGATGTCTACACATCTTAAAATGTTGTCATACTTTCAAATGCTTATAACTCCAGTTTATGTTTTGTGCAGATAATCACTTTTACCAGTAAGGGGACGAAATTGTTTAATTGATTATATATTCTGTAATCCAGTTGATTTTATAGGTTAGGTTAACGTGTCTTTATAGAGTAGGAAATGGTTTTGCAAATCAGTTTAGTGTCTAAAATCCGTATTTAAAACAAAGATGATTAGCGATTTTAAACTAGTTCTATATAATAACGTGTTCAAAAATGTTTCTTTTATTTTTATATAGAAACTGAATTCGATAATCTACATCTGATCAAATTATTCATACTCGGGCATGTTACATTAGTCATGGTAATGTAGTTTAAATATTTCACTATAAATTGGCCAAGGACTGAATTTTAAACTAAAAATCAATTATAGACAACACATAAAAAAGTCTCGTCTTTACCAATCTGTTCAGAATGCTAATTGTTTAAACAAAACAGCACATTTCAATAATAATAAAATGCTGTCCATTAAGTTGTTTTAAACTAGAAATTTATTGTACCTAATAGAATTAACATACCAAAATAAGTCGAAAGATGTTTTTGGAATCCGCGTAACAAAGTAGCAATAACAACTTACTGGTCTGATACGGTAATCGAACCCTGCTCATTTGCATTTGGATACCATTAATGTCTTATAAAATTAACGAATGTACTCACAACCTTTACGCCCGTATGAAAATATTTGGAGAGTCGTTGCACCCGGGCAGTCAACACGACATATCGTCTTGATAGAATGTTTAGGGGTTTGAAGGGGTTGGCGGGTTAGTTCTATTTGGCAGTGGCATATGTAGTTGAAGAAATAATCGGAATGCAAGCACTGCGCAGTGCAGCAGCCGCGTGTGATCGCACTGCGTCGGTCTAACCGGCGCCGACTACTTGGCAATGGTCTCCACTAACCTAGCGTAGTAAAAGCCTTCATAAGCTGGAGCCAAAACAATTTCAACGAAATTCTTGCTAGTGCCCTAGTACGCATGGTTTTACGATCTTGCGCTGCTCAATGGCTCTCGTTTATTTTCGGCTAAGAGCTTTTAATATTTAAATGCATATTGCATGTTCTGTTATCACGAAATTGGATTGAATCAGCACGTAAATTTCGTGCGTATAGAATATTCTAATTCTAGAAAATCATATGTGGTATGTAAGATAGTCTCTTCAAAAAAGTACCACATTGGTCAATATGATTTTTTATAACAATAGGTTCTTATAGTTATACTCTATTTTGAACTGTTTCTGTTATTTTTTGTCTCCAAACTTTACTGGCTACAGCCTCGATTAACAAAATTCGATGAGAGACATTAAAAAGTTACGAGGTAAGGTTTATACTGCACAAACTTTTTTATGCATAAACACGTTGTTACTGGCTACACAAAAATGTTTATGGGCCAATATTTTATGTAAATAAAGGGAGAGAATAAAATACGATTATCGGCCAATAAAAGTTCAATAACATTTATGGGTTTTTAAAGAAATAAAAACTTTTAGTATGGAAATATATAAATTTATTATCACATTTCATAAATAAGTATCTAAATCCGAAACATCTAAGGCCTTACATCTAAAATATAAATTATATTAAATCTAACCAGACAAAAAGCTTTCCTCCATCGAGGAACATCATATCGTGACAGGAATTTGTACTAAATTTAGAAAAACAAAATAATTCATGATTTACAATTTTAAATTATAAATAATGTTCATGAATAATTTGTTCAGAATTGACTTCATAGAAATGTCACATTCGTGAGGTACATGACATTGCTTTTAATTTCAATCGATGCGTGAAGTTGAGTAAAGTACTTATTTGAAAATACTGATACATGTAGTGAGGAAAGTATTAGGTTTACATTTTTGGTGCTTAGGTATTGATCTAGTTGACTTTTTCTAGCACCCATTTGCCAGAGTACGGAGTTTCTAGCCTTTTCACTTTGGGACGGAAACCGTTCTCGTCGGCGGTGTAGTCAACTCTGTACATGAAACCGTCAGGCCCGATGTATTCGTAGAAACCTTTTGATGCGATTCCTTCGTCGATCGTGTTGGGGTTCTTCAAAATAGCGTTCTCCTTGGCGCGGATTTTGTTCTCAGTTTCGAAACTGTAAATAAAAGAAGAAAAATAAGGTAACTGATAGACATTTATTAATGTACGAGATGAAACATAACAGAAATTCCTTAAAACGAGTTCTCGCATACATGGCTACAGCTGTTGATGTAAAGTTCAGTGTTATATCATGCGTTACATTGTTAATCAAATATGAATGATACTCTGGCATGTGAATATCAATAAGTGTGTCGTAAATGAATATAAATGATTTGAACTGTGACCGCCACAGCCGATACGAGCGCCGAATTCTACATTCGGTCAAGGACACCGGTTGACGTAGCGAGAAAATTATCAAAGCTTTAATTATTTACGGAGATAGAGTTGCATTTCCGGGTGCATAATAAAGTAATTAAAATAAATGCGTTTTGTTAATTATCATCATAACTTGCACGGTTAATAACTTATTTGCATATGACTAAGTACATTCCTGGCGAGGAGATTTAATACACTGCCGGATTAATATTTCTGCTACTGTTGTTCATGTCACCTGATGATTTTTATGAGACTGAACAGCGTCTAGACAAATTAACATAACGGAATATTTAGCTATAGTGCCTTATGCAAATATCCAAACCTACAAGATAAGCTCGGCATTCAACCAAGGATGGTATTGTTTAGAAATCTAAAATATATTACACACATTAATGATCTGTAAATGCTAATGTAATTTTACTATAGAAGCATCTTATCAATCTACAGAATGCCATCATTTTTTATGCTATAAGGAAATCATAAATTAATCCAGTTTTGATGTGTATATTAATATTATATTAATGACCTCTTAAGATGAACGAGCTATGCGGAAATATAACTCGCCAGTGGTTGCAATTTTAAGGAAAATATATCACGAGTCGAAATTATCGAAAAATTGTGTCAACTTGAACATAGTACGATTTTATAAAACAATACTTCGTAAAATACGTACCGAATGTAACAGCTGTTTCTACGTTATAACAAAAATATTTTTAAAAGCGCGGAAATTTATTAAATTGTATTTTTCACTAAGAACTATTTCCCACTAATTCCATACAAAATGTGTATTTAATGCTTTGTTTCGTATTTTTGTTGTATGTGCTAGTGATATTTTGAATTTTTAACAGTTTTACGAATAGCATTTTCAATAAAGCTAAGTGCTACGAATTTAAGCGAATGTAATGTGTATTTTAGGTAACTTTTAAATGAATGTGAATGGTATGTCGAGTTTATTAAAAATGTTAGGATTATTTTCACGTCTCTAGTGGTCTATTATTTATGATGAAAATCGAACAAATATTAATTATATTTTACTTTTCGTTAATTTACGTATAAAATACTTACTCGAAGTCGTATTTGTCCTCTTTGTAGTTGTGCTTCTGGCTGATGATCTTGATTCCGTTGTTCTTATAGTAGCCGTCCTTATAGAAGGGGATATCTTTAGGCGGCGTTAGAACAAGTCGGTAGGTATCCTGGGTCGCTTCGCTGACGTAGGGCTCGTACATATGAGCGTATGGACCATAACCACCGTCGTACGGGTTGTCTATGTGTATGTATGGATTTGGTATGTGGATGTATTTACCTTCGTTGGTAGGTATGTACCTGGGGAGAGAGATTGAATTAGAAATTAAAAAAAATATTAGGTTCAATGCTTAAGTTTTTGAATATATATTTCGTGCGTGTAAGTTGGCTTTATTTTTATTTATTATATACGTTGATATGAAAATAAATAACTATATCGAAAAACTTTGAGAAATAATTTTTCTAGGTCGCAAAGCTTTTGTTATTGGATTTCAAAAATTATTAGTAAAAGAGTCGAATTATTTACACTAAATAAATAAAAATCATAGCTGCTTTGAGTGTGGCCACTAAATCTCTCTCAGACAAAAATTATTAAAAGTAAAACGTTTGAGCTTTTGAAAACTTTTTAATAATTTCTGGTCATGTTAAACTAAAAAGATACATTAAAAAAAACACTATACTCAGAAAATAATAAAAAAATAACTAATCCGAGATATTTGATCGCTTTAGATATGCCCTTTATATCCAAGTGGAAATATCTCTAAGAAATCCAAGGAGAAAAGACAAAAAGATATCAAGACATATTTTTTCGGTAAGCTCCATTCCCTGGCAGCTGCTATCTGATCTTAACACCTATTTCTAGAAATATATTAGATTATACTTTTTACCGTAACCTTTTGTTCACGTAATATTGTTTTAGGAAGAAAATTGTATGGATTATTTTTATTAAAACCGATATCAAAGGGATCGTAAATTTAAACAAAGTGGCACTCGCTGTTCTGCGTTTGTTTTATAAGTATTAGAGGTATTACATGTAAAATACCAGCATTTACATATAGTATGATGACATTTACTTACTTGCCATTGTCTCCATATTTATAAGGATTCCATCTGCCGTCTTCGATAGGCGAGCCGAAGGCTGCTACAGCGCAGAATGCGAAAACACACTGCAATTATTACAAACAATATATGATTTAAGAGTCAATTAAAGAAAACTTTAATGAATAGTCTAATATTAGCTAAATGATAAAGTTTAACAGTTTTGGAATTTATAACGATAGGTAAGGGATAAATTTTTGAATACATTGTAAAATATTTTAAAAATATAATTATTTTACATTATAGAGTTCATTATTATTATAAATTAAAATAGACCTTAAAATAGATATTAAAATATATCTAAAAAATATTCAAAAGAGATTTTTTTTATTTATCGAACAATAAAAATATTGAGTTACGAAAAATATTTTTAAATGCTAAGTATAACTTAAAATAAGAATAGAAAACAAAATAGTTCTCTGTAAATACAAAAAAATATATTACCACTAGCGAAATCATCCTGTAGGTACGCACTAAATATTATTTCCAAAAAATCACTGAAACGGTTACAGTTCAAAGGTTCACTCGTGCACTGCAACGGTTGCGATCACTAGCGGAAATCTATCCAACTCGTGTGTACACTCCTTAGAGAATATCAAATCATTGTGTTGATTTCGAAATCGACGCTTCGCTTTTATACATTGGCAACATCAACTCATCTTCGGCGGAAAGCTCGCGCGTGTGACAACGTCACTACAGCTACGTAACGCACACATGTGCACGGCCTACGTATTTTTTATCATCCCGCATACCATTGTCGGTCACTTATTTTATTGGGGTAACTGGGAAATCCGATAGCGATAATTCTAGAATCTCTTTTTTTATACTAGAAATCGAATTCACGAAAATAGGTAGGTAACTTAATTTCTACTAAACTTGACTTTCCGTCTTCGCATATAATTATTGTAGAACACTTTTTTTGTTAGGGTACCTGGGTAACCCGTAGTCGTATGTCGATTACTCTCAAAATTGCATACTAAAATAAATTACAAATTGACTATTCTGAATTTGAAAAGTAATGTAATAATCTATATTTTTCATGAAGGTGCACATTGGAATGACATCCTCGATTTTTATTTTGTTAGGGTATTAGGGAAATCCCTGGTCGTACGGATGTATAATAATGGATGTATAGAAATAACATAATCAAAATAAAATTTTAAACAGCTGTCAATATGACCCTGAAGGCTGAACTAGATTTTTCATGCGCATTCCAATAGTAATTTTTTAAGTATATATTTTTAATCAGTCGCAGTGAATGAATTTTAGATATTTCATGTGTGATGTGATGAAAATTTAAGTAAGTAATTAAATATCTGGTTTTCATTTCCATTCCACTGGTTTTCTTGCTGGTAAGCAAGGAAAATGAAAAAAATCTCACCATCATAAAAATTTCATTTAAATAAATAATTTATGTTTTATTTTGAGATAAAATTGTATTTCTTTTATTTTGGGCTTTACATTTTGATATTACTTCAATTTTAACAGATTAATTTTTAAAAGTATATAAAATAACAACTCAATATTTAAAAAAACAAATGTCGTACATAGAGAACCTATTTTATTAAATTTTGTATTTTAGTTGAAATAATATTCATTATTAGTAGGTATTTATTGATTCAAAATTATAGAAGAAAATCGATTCTTATTAAATAAATATTCATTCCATAACAATGAAAATGTTATTTAAGATATTCTCGCAAACTTAGTTCTAATATTTACAATCTTAAATAATAAAAATAAGATCCAATTTAATGTGTTTACAGATAATATCTATCAAATATTTCTTGTAATTCAAACAAAAGTTCTCTATCAGTATAAAAACAATAACATTTCTACGTAGAGATATCAGCTACATATTCCTGTTAACCGAAATATGTTCCTAAAGACTTTATTTTATAAACATACTAGCTTTCCGCCCGCGGCTTCGCCCGCGTTTTCTGAGAAAAACTCGCACAGTTCCCGTTCCCGTGGGATTTCCGGAAAAAAACCTAACCTATGTGTTAATCCAAGTTACCCTCTATATGTGTGCTGAATTTCATTGTAATCGGTTCAGTGGTATTTGCGTGAAAGAGTAACAAACACACACACACATATCCTCACAAACTTTCGCATTTATAATATTAGTAGGATAGGATTCAATTCTCGTTCATTTATTTATTTTCAAACAATAACATGTGTTATATATTGCCTACATAGTCTATTAAGTCCATATAAAATATAGACAATGAAGAAATTTATATGAGTCATCGAATGATATTAATATAAGGTGAGCCTTATCCGGGATCTCAAATAACATTGACCTACCTTGATTAGAATTTAAACCATTTCTCGTTATGATCTTACTAGCTGCGCCCCGCGGTTTCACCCGCGTGTCTCTGCTCCTGTTGGTCTTAGCATGATCCTCGATAAATGGGCTATCTAACACTGAAATAATTTTTCAAATCGGACCAGCAGTTCCTGAGATTACCGCTGAATTCCCCTTCAGCTTTATAATATTAGTATAGATAATTCTTATTTAAATATATTGATTACATCAGAAGATAGTAATATTTTTAGGCATTTTTTCAAACATGAAAATACTATTAGTCTCATAATCTGGTGTAAATTTTGAAATACATACGTTTTATTTAGAATCGTAAAAATATTTTAAATATTGAGAACATTATGAGTCATACCTAGATGATAAATAGGTTCACATCTTTTTTCTTAACTGTGTGTAATAGTTGTAAATAAATAAAAAGCTGTGCCCAATACTTTTATGGACCTTAATAAAACCCAATATATGCTAATCCATAGACGTTCATAAGAGAAATAATACCAAATCCATCATGTTAGATTTGCGCTAGTCTGGCGCGGAATAAATCTTTAATTAGATAACATATATCTATTGAACATTAATCTTGTGTCACTCGGAAATGCACAGAATTTAGCATGACCTTGTAAAATTTCACATTATTAATTAGTTTTACAAATAACGTGTGAGCCCAATAAATTTCTTAATGCCTGGGATTGCCCGCGAAAGTGGTCCTCGTTTGAAATTGCTAATTTCTTTGTGAATCTCCATTTTTTATACTACTTGTATTAAATTTGTTTCCACGAGCAAAATATTTCAAAAGCTTAACGTTAACTAGGACGTTCTATATCTAGACTTTGGAGTTTAGACTAGATACTCTCTTTTTCACGAAATGTAGTCTACCTAGATTTTAGAATGGAAAAACTTGCATAGAATGAAATGAAAGAAAATAGTTCATATAACTTGATTTTAAAAGAATAATAAAATTCCTTTTTAAACTAAGTATATTTTTATTTAGATACGGAACTCCGTCTAACTAAAAAGATACTTAGTACAGTTATAGTACAGTATACTTAGAAAATAAATTACATTTGATTGACATGTTAAAAGAATACCTTTTATTAAATACACATGATTAAGACGCGCTTTTCCATAGTGTTTACTTTACCGTGTACATAAATATCAAAAGCGGACGAGACAAATCTTTTTTGAAGGACAATAAAAATATTGTATCATGCAGGCATTCCTTATAGCATTAAAGCAGAGGCGCCTGAATTATTGTATTATATACTTTATAGCCTTTTTTTCAATCAGGTCAAGTCAGCCTTAAAATTTCAACCCGTTATTCCTCTCTCGTCTGATTGCAAATCTTTTTTTGATAATTCGCAATATGAGTGCTTGTTCTTTATAACCTGAAATCTGGACATCGCTTACATCAAGTACTTGGGCAAATGCTTCATTAAATAATATAGTATCGCTTTTAATTTATTGCTAGACAATAAATGTGACCCTAGTATTTCTAATTATGGAATTATTTATTGTTATACTTATATGGATTTTATTGTTTGATTATTGACATGCAGTTATAATTAATGTATGTCACGCATTTTATTAAACATCGTTTAGTATAATTTATTTCAAATATAATATGATGTTCAAGCATGCCTATCCGTGTAACATAATTTTTATTTTTTTATAAAATGGCACCAAAATATATATGAAATTGCGCAATTAGTTGAAAGAATGTGTGATTGGATTATACAAAATAAAACCATATCGTTCACTATAAAGTGATAAAACAAGACGAAGAATTTAACTCTATACCACTTCATAACGGTTTTATTATTCAGTACAAATACATTAATTTTAATGTGGCATCCGGATACGTTTTTCCGTTGATTATTTGTCACAAAATATTTCTAATAACATGTAAATAAGTTGGAATTTCTTAGAAAATTCTATATTGCGCTCGTTGTGACGCAGCGGCGATGCGCTGGCGCCGACGAGAACTTAGATAATAAACATGCTATGTTACTGTTCTGTGAACTTCAAGTGAAGGCTCAGATGTAATCCGTGTTCGAGCCACCGTGAATGTATGCATTGGAAGCTATTTTATGATATTATCGCCACATTACGGACGAATGATACGCATTTGAATACGATGTTGTTCAAAAAATGATTTTATTAAGGCACAACGGAAGAAAAGTTCAAATAACAAGAATTTATAAAATACATGATTTTCGAGCAGTAGAATTAAAGCTTTTTAAAATGCTTACTATATGTACATATTTATATACAAGGCAGTAAGTACAAACGTTTTGAAGAATCATAATTTATAGACAGATGAATTTTGATTATGCTTTGAATAGAATCGATGTGTAAATTATATTATTTAATATGTAGTTATTTATATAAATGTAGGAAAAACAATAACAAACAATTCATTATATTTTATCTCTGTATAAATGCTACATAGTGTTTTTTTGGAAATCCCTGCTGCATTTTTGGTATGAACCTTGATAGCCAAGAATGAATATATCTGACCTGCGCGAGGTGCAGGATAAGGTAAATAAATGTCTTTCTTATCGGTTTTATGAGAGTAACATTAATATGACTGTTTTTCATAAGAAGTCAGGTAGGTATAATTCTTCATAAAAAGGTGGTTGGTAATTTAATTTTAAACGTGGTTAGTGACCCTAAATGATTATCCAGGGGGTGTGATTTATTTTGCAAAATATATTTACTTATGTATCGGTTTTCTATTTTTTATTGAAAGCTTTGTCTAATCTCTATTAAAATGTGGTTTTATAAATATTTAAAATATTTATTTATAAACAATTGACTAGCTATTATAAGTATTATCTTCCTATAATACAGAAATTAAACAGTCTCTATCTCTATAAAATAACAACAACAAGATTACATGCTATTTCTATTATAATAAGGAATATGAATTATTATAATAATGATATTTAGTGTCGGATTAGTCTGTCATATTAAAATTACAAAACAAACATGTGTATTCACTTAGTGGAAACATAAACAGTTTATAAAAATTTGTAAACATACGATAACCCTGATCGAGGCAACAAAATAATCTTATCGTTTTAGTTATTATTAAATTTATAACAATATTATTCGAGGTATTGTTTATTTTCCTGTAAGTTCCAATTTATTTTGGATTTCCTATTGATTAATACTCGGAAGTTATTGTAGACAGTTGTTCAAGTTGACGCACTGTGTTGATTATTATAATGGGGTCATTTCAGCGAATTTTATTCACTGTTTGGTTGGTAAAATAATAAGATGATTTCATAGTACATTCATTATATTTCATTGTAATATTGTAATCGTATAGCTGGTTCGTCAATATAGAAGTTTGCTTTTATTTAATTGTCTAGTAATCCATTATAGTTATTTTCGGTAAATTTAAATTATTAAAGTTCAGCACACGTTTTTAGTATCTTTGTATTAGTATTTATTTACCCATTATTTTGAAATGAATTTACGAGAGTTTTTATTTGAGATAATATTAGAGAGAAAGAGTTTTATATAAAAATTAACATATTTTTACTGTTCCAACGAGCTTTAACCCAGTGGATGTTTTCGCACGCAAGCACGTGCTAAATTTCTTCCACACCCATTCAATCCTTTCTTTTCACAAATATCCGTCAACTTAAAAATTTGCTATTAGCCGTCCACACAGAGCCAGCAGCCGACCGACGAAAAGGACGGCATCCGCGATTACTTGGTATGTATTTTTTATTTAGTGTATAAATCTTGCATAAATACCCCCGGCTCCTAGAGATGGAGCCGTGGTTATGTTGGATTCCTACCGACTTTAACCCCACGATGCTTTGGGTGGACCTGCGGGAACGGTTAACGGTTACGACTCTACCGCGTGTCCCGCCCAGCAGATTTCGTTCACCTAAGCAGCACTGACTGAGCTGCTTGACGCAACATTGCTTCGCGAGGCTGCTCTGTGTAAGCCCACCTATAAAAATTGCCTTAATTTTTTTCAATATTTTCAAAATTTCCTTGTTTTTATCATTTTGTCACGTATCATATAACAACACGATAAAATGATCTTGATACATGAAAAAAATGTATATTTTTATCCTTTATACGCAGCTTCTTAGAATTTCAGTTATTAGAAATACTTCCAATCAATAATTTAATATTATTTATGTTTTGATTTTACTCAGTCATGTATGTGGGAAATGCCGATCACTAAGAAGCGTAAGAAAAGGCATTGAACATCCGGTTTGAAGTCATTTTCATTACGTTTATCTTATGAAGCATGTAAATAACTCACCCTAATAATAATTATATACTTAGACTAGCTGACCCAATTTTATAAATATGTAGTTGTAAAGTTTTCTTATTTTTTAAGTTAAGACGAAATCTTCGTTCCTCTTTATAAAATCTGAGGGTAACAACCTGACAAAACAAAACTAAAAAATAATTAACGAAATCGGTCCACTTGTTTACGTGTTTCGCTGCATTCTCAAGAAAAAATAGGGATTCATTTTTATATAATAAATATTATACATATTTTTAGAATTCAATTAACTTTAGCATATAAATAAACAAGTAGAATGTACAAGTCACCTTTACATTCTTTAGTAAACTACAAGATATACGATACTCTGATTTACCTTGTAGAGCTTAAAATATAATCAATTTTGTCACGGAACCCTGAAATATGAACGCCTACATTTTACAATAAAAGATATCAAGAAGCTTTAAAAATGCACAACTAAATACCTATATGGATAAAACGTCATAAAGTCTGCCAGCGGTCTTGCGTCCATTTAATATAAGTACTAAAAGTTAAATAATCACATTAAAATCCTTCATATAAGCATTATGCATTGGCACGTACAAATCAGAATTACCCCAATTCGGTGATGTTTTTGAGGAAATACAACACAATCAAATACAGTGACGAATCATTCGGTTTTATCAAATTTAGTTGAACCCGGAACCGACTTTAACGGGATCTTTCCTTAAGTGACATTTCTAAATTATATTTCAACTTAACCCAAAACAATTTAATCCTTATATCCTTCTCTTATTGAAGCAATAAATATCGTGATTCTTTTTCATCCAAACGACCTTATTAACACGAATGGATTCAAATCCTTGAATTGCTACATTGTAATTCTGTGTAGGCGTTACAATGTATCCTTTTATTATTTTAGAAATTTATATCTCCAGTATTTTTACAAAGCTTTGTGTTTCATTTCACATCTGCTTTGAATTTTATAGGTATGTAGAAAAACTAAGTCAAATTATAAATAACTCAAATTGCTAAAAGGAAATCTCTCTGAAGCACGAAAGCACTTTAGAAATAAATCTTAGGAATTTATTATTAAAAACCAAGCTTAATTTTATTGTAGGTTATTTTTGGTTTCGTCGGGCGTAAGTTAAATTGCGGGAAGTTTAACATACCTAATTGAACTTTGATTAAATGACTATAATACAATGTCTCAAATCAAATAATTATTGTTCCATTTTAACTTCATAATTAGAAATAAATCAACCATGCTTTATGAAATAAATTGTACACAATTGTTGTTTGAAGAATCCAAACGATTGACGAGTAGGTATAATTTCATGACTTAGCGAATATAAATCGTAACCCTTAATTTAAACATTATAACGGTATCTTTAATAAAAATAATAAAAGGCATTTTTCTTACATACAAAATAATGAAATATACAAAAGAACATATATTTTGTATGTTACAGCGAGCATCTGAGCTTGTTCGCCTGATGGTAAGCGACCACCACTGGCTGTGAATATTGGCCGAGGCCGAGTCTCTGTAAAAGCGTTACCCGCTAAAATACGGGATAAAAAAATGATTGTCTGAGAGAATAAAGGAATGGTTTGGAATCGGAAAGGAAATAGAACGGGAACTAGGAAGACTTAATAGCAATCATATTATTATGCTTCTATTTCACGCCGATCTTCTGTGGGGGTGACCTTCCACAGTCCGAAGCCCAATTTGTGCTGAAGCGTGTTACACTCCAAAAAAAATATATATATATTTCATTTTTCGAATCCGCAAATGCCAATTGAGTACATTTTTTATGTACATTCCACGTATAATTCGCATTACTAACGAAATAATAGGTATGACATTTTCTTCAGATTTTTCAAACATCCACTTACAAAGTTAATATCCTGTATTAAAGGTTATCAATAAATAATCAATAATAAATAGGTCTAGATCTACATTTTGGAGACAATACGTAAAGTTTATACGCCCACAATTTCAATAACAAATATTTTATAGCAATGCCATGTAAAATATGAGGTTATACAGGACATTATTTATTTAAAAAACAATATAGGTACGTATCGTCCTAGAAATAATGTAAATTTTTAGAATAATTGCTCTAGATTTTTGGTTGGAGCTCGAGTTAGCGCGTTTATTTGTTCATTTGAATACGTATTATAGCTAGTAAGGCTAGTATAATTAAGGACATATTTTCAAGACTTTGAATTAATTGCTATTTTGCTTATAAACATTAAAAACGATATTTTAAAGCTACTGACGGTATAAATACATAAAACTAAATAAAACTTTATTGACGGCAATACATTCGCCTTACGATTGATTACATGGAATTAAAAATTATAACAGAAATAAAACGGAATAACGAGTGTAACGTGGATAATGGTGGAGTAAAATAATTTATTGGGACTTAGTATTTAGCGATAAAACACTCAGTGGGCCAATTAAGGCCGAATTATGTTCATACCTTGGTTAATATCTCACCTTGTTATTTCACTTTTCCTACAGTCCAATTCTTTTCATCCTTTGAAGAGAATGTATGAAACTTTGATAGATCTGAATTTGGGACATCTACACCTTCTCTAAGTATGTTTTTTTAATAGAGTTGATATACACGTATATATGTTCTATCATACTAATATTACAAACGCGGAAGTTTATAACTTATAAGTATGGAAGTATGGATGTTTGTTACTCCTTCACGTAAAAACTGGGTGCACAGATTTGGATAAAACTTTACAGTTTTAATATAGTTTTCAGTTTAAATATAGGTAACATAATTAATATGAATACTTATGTATATTCTTAATAATATGAATATCTTTTATACACTTTCATTAAAGACTAGCTGTGCCACGCGGTTTTAGCCGTGGTTCGCCCACGAAATACATTTTAAAGAGTCGGGGTATTCATGCGAATAGCAATAACTTAATGCATGATATTTGAAAATTGTGTATGAAATTTGTTTGTTATGTAGGTAAAGGCAATAAATTCCTTTAGGTTATGTACCGACATTTTAGTAGTCGCCTATAAGTTGATTTATCGTAATAAATTAAAATAATGTTTCATGTTATAATCATATTGTTAATTTATCCATAGAAGAACTAAATAATATTATTATTATATTTCGGTATCATTTTCTTATAATATTACATTATTTACCAAAATTGAAAAAAAAAATACCAATATTATTCAAGTTAATAGGTGAATGTAATGGTGGTAATGAGTCAATTACAATAAAAAAATAAACAATCAAACTTATAAAAATAAATATGAAACTATTATATATATTATAATAATAATAGCATATAATTCAAAGGGTACAATTCAGAGAGTTAGTTTGACCATAAATTTCAATAACAATTTATAAGCTACCGGAAATAACCGTCTTATCAATTTTATCAAAACAAATGATTGAAATTTAATTTCCTTGAATAAATTAGAAGTTGTTAACAACCTTCCTTGACCTTCTTTCCTTTAGTTCGCTATTAAGATTTAATTTATTGTGTTCGAGAAAGTATTTTAAAGCAAAAAGAGTGAGAAATTATTCAGTTTATATTGTTTTTGGAATTTTATTGTTTTATAACACAATAATCTAGTCGACTGCCGATTTGGATAATGTTCGCCTTTCACTTGTGTTAGTAAAAAGGTGTTATATTCGTATACCATAAAGATGTTGATTGTTGGTGTCCTATTATATTTATAAAGAAAAAGTTTGTGTGTCAGCAACCCAGAAGGAATAGTTTATTGTATGCTTACCGTAAGTTATATTACCGTAAGGTTTTGCCATACATTTTATAAAAATAATTTTTTTCTAATATTCCTTGTATCGAGAAATCTATACTAATATTATAAAGCTGAAGAGTTTGTTTGTTTGAACGCGCTTATCTCAGGAACTACTGGTCCGATTTGAAAAATTCTTTCGGTGTTAGATAGCCCATTTATCTAGGACATCAACAGGAGCGGAGCAATGCGGGTGGAATCGCGGAGCACAGCTAGTATTTAATAAGATGCTCTGAAAATCAAAGCTGCACATGCGATCTGACGCTCTGACAATAATTTGTTCTATTACATTTTTGCATTAGTTTATTACATAGAAATCTAAATAACAAGACACATAGAAGTGCTATAATGTCATAATTAGTATGAAAACCACTGTCGCCAAAACCCACACATTAAACCGATAACTAGACAGTTCACACAAGTAAACTATGCCTTTTATTGGACAGCTTCATTTTAATGAAAACTAACTTAAATAATAAATTTCGCATTTTAATATGTACCCTAACTCACGACTTCACGGTTTATTTTAGTATAACATCCCTAGGTACGTGAGATGTTTTGTTTCCTTTTGCTTAGAAACTTCAAATACGAAAAAATTCGGCTACTCGACAACAGAGGGCGTTAATTTTTGATAGATATAACTTTGAACATCAACTCATCATAGAAATAAGGTTGAAATTTCATTAACGTCATTCAATGTTCATTCAACGCTTTAGTGATGTAAGACATCATCAGCCTTGTTATCAAAATCAAATCAAATCAAATCAAATCATTTATTTATTTCTCCTCACAATTCCCAATCACATAAAATCTACATGCATACAAAATTATAAAAAAATTATATCGATAGTTAAATGATTGTTAACAAATAAGAAATATATAGTTGTTGATTTTAATACAGTGGTAGGCTCATCTCGTGAGCCCACGGCAGACTGTAGATATATAAGAAATAAAAATATGTTATGTACTTAAATATTTATATATCTATATATAAAAATAATAAAACAGTGTCTGTACATTGTATAATATATTATTTAAAAAAATGGAGGGGGTTTAGAAACTGAGAGTATAAATTTGAAAATCTCGAACACCTGATGCAGAACCGCGCCAGACCACCAAAACTATAAGAGTTATAACAATTGTGCCATAACAAAAATCGTTCCACTTGATAGCATTTCCTGCTGAAAGTATAAATTTAAAGATCTGAAATGTACTGCGAGCCCTTTTACACTATAACATAGGAAAGACAACAGAGACTCACAAACTTTCGCATTTATAATATTAGTAGTATGTCCCGAATACACATACAACAAAAAATTCAAAATCAATTAGAAAGAGAGAGAGTTGCTGGAGAACGGCCGCGGCGTGAAGAGATAGAACAAGAGCACAACGAAAGTAGTTTATAAAGAGATTAAAAAGTTATTAACCGACTTCAAAAAAAAGGAGGAGGTTATCAATTCGGCGGGTATGTTTTTTTGTATTTTTTTTTTTAAGTTTACACCGATTAAATTAACAATTTTTTTTCCCAGTCGCGGATATCCATTTGTCCTTAATGTCAGGACATTGTGGAAATCTACAAAGAATATAATATTTAATATAAAATAGTTTTGTCAACCTAAACGAAGAATGTCCTGTACATTATGGCATTATTGTATATTTAACTAGCGGTCCGCCCCGGCTTCGCCCGTGGTACATGTTTACGTTTTCTCTACATAAGAACCATCCTCGTACTTCTAGGAATATAATAAAAAAAGAATTATCGAAATCGGTTCAGCCGTTCTCGAGTTATGCGCTTACCAACACATTTTGCGATTCATTTTTATATATAAGATTAATGTGATTCTGTATCGACAGTAAAATTGTCCGAAAATGATTGTATCGATGTACTTAGTTAAAAAAGTTATAACTATATCAGTTATAAAAATAAAATAAAATTCAAATTAAAATATAATCCAATTATTCCATCAGTCGTCATAAGACTTATATTGAAATAAATAAAAACCTAGTTTTAGTTTTATTTTAACATCATATTACGCAAAAAAAATTTAACACATCACATCACTAGCTTGCGACTATTTACTCTTTATCGTTTACAATGCAGTACATTGCTTCTTGTAATTGTCATTTGATAACATCTGGCAGGTATAACAACCGACCTGTCAGATGTTGACAATAGTAAAAGGCAATGTATAGCAAAACGTGATAAGAGGAACGGTCGACTGTGTCATTCGTATTACTTGTAAATATTCTTTAATTTTAAGGAAAAACGGCATTATTTCTAAAAAAAAATATTTACCGATGAAATGTTATTCCTTTATTAGTATAATTACAACTTGTGGAAGTATTTCCGCAATGGGAAATGCTGAAACACACCATGTTTACACACGCACGTCTCTAGAGCAACTGAACAGCGACGAACGCACTTGTGGTATGGTAACCATCTGAGCGGCGACAATGTCACGCGCGCTTACGACTTCTAGTGCCTTGTTATTTAGATTTCTATGGTTTATTATATATAATTGAAATTCTTTCAAAAGATATCAGGAGTTAATTATGCAGTAAAATCTAGAAATATTTATCATATAGTTAAGCCTAATATTGATTAATATGCATAGTATAATCTAGTCCTGTTTGTTCAGTGGAAGCACATACATGAACAACAATGTTAATCCTTGATAATAATACTACCTAATGTGTATTTAGGTTTAGCTATTACAATGATAGAAATGTATTAAACTAGCTTCACCCGCGGCCACACCCCGGACACTCCATACAAAATTATCGTTTTGACAGTCACACTGTAGAGACTGCAAATGTGTGTGTTAACGCTTTATGGTTGGCACATTTTTGACTAGCGTAAAAAAAAATTCGCGTTTTTCTGATGAAATACATCCGTAAACAGCACAATATCTAACCATTTTCTACGAAAAACGATAGGTAATCACAAATCCAAAATAATAAAATTACTTTAAGTCAATTTGATTAATGTTGTCAATCTTCGTTGCGTATCGTCCCTGTAGAAAAATGTGGACCATTTTTAGACTGATCGTGCGGGGTGAGGTAAGTGTTTAATTTTGGCGGGAGGCGGAGAGTGTCCGTTCTGTAGCGTTTAGCTACTATTATGTATTCTGTGCCGCGGCTTCACGTGCGAATTAAAAGGAGATTACGGATTACCGTGGTATGTATGGTATGTTTTAGCGCTGAAATAACCTCACTCTTTAGCCTACCTTACTATGACGCGAGTGAAAGACATACAAATAAACACGCTCTCTTTCGCTTAGGTATATAAAATTTTAATACATTGATATTTAAAACATTCTGGTATAAAACTATATTATAATGAATATTGAAATGTTTTTAATGCAACTTGTCACTCCTTTTGCCCAAAAATTTGAAAATTAATGATTTCGCAAAGAATTTTTTAAATCTACGATAAGACGTATTAATAAATCTTTCTAAATATGGATATAATAGGCACTAGATACATTTTATTATAGAACAACATACACAAATATGTTAGGGAATCTGACCTTCAGTGAGTCCTTACTCGAGATTTTGGCCCCGCCCGTTGCGCCCACCAACCATGACATTTACTGCATTTTTTTGCTTTTCAAGTATTTATCTATACATATATAATAAAAATGTAGGAAAGTCAAAACTGTACATTTAATATTATATTGTTTTAAGAAAACTTGTGGCGTGATCTGCAATAGATATTGAAGCCAAAAATATAGTTTTTAGAATTTTTGTCTGTTTGTCTGTATGTATGTCCGTACTAAACTCAAAAAGTAAAGCATGAATTTACTTCAAATTTTGCATGAATATTATTAACGGGTCGGGTCAACATATAGGCTTTATATCATCACGCTAAGACCAATAGGAGCTGAGCAATGCGGGTAAAACCGCGGGGCAAAGCTAGCAAACTATAATAAATAGTAAAAGGCTTTTTTTGACTAAGAGAGACAAACACATCCTCAATTAGATGTTTTTAATGATTTTTTATTCTTTGAAATGAGGTTAATGATCATAGAACAGCTAAAACATTTTAAATGATACACTTCTAGTGAAACGTGAATTTTTATTAGCGCCATATAAGAATATACCGTGACATTGTTTTACTTATAATTTAAGGATTACAAACTGCCTTATTCACATTAAATATTTTCTCGAAAGCACAATGAAAAAATAATATGACGATAAAAATTTTCCTAAAAGCATTCTTTCTCATAGCAATTAGTGATATAAATCTATTATTATACATATGAATAGAACACTCAATTAGTTCTTTACGTGAACTTATCCCATATTAATCCGCTCGACAATCGAGGTCATATTTTCAAAGGCCTGTTGACTCTTCCTGCATCGATGTAACGTCAATCTTAACTCTTAAGACATTCCCAATAACTGCCAATTGGGACTTATATTTGCGATCCGTTGATTGATTTCTTTGTATATTTTATCAACAAAAACCTTTTGGATGTTTCTCGTCGAAATGACCGAATGAATTTGATTAAATGAGAGAAATACCTTTGATTTTTTGCGCATTCCTGGCATACAAAAACTATAACTATTGTTAAATAGTTTGTAGTTTATTAGACTGTAGCAATAACTATCCGAAAAAGTTAGTCTAATGCTCCAAAATGCAAGTGTTCTAATTTTATTAAACACGTTACCAAATCATTTTTGTTTTTGACTATAATTTTTTGCACTTTATATATTACCATTTATATTACCATTAGTTACTGTTTATAATATACTAGCTTCCGCCCACGATTTTGTACGTGCATCCCCGTTTTTCCCCGTTACCGCAAGAATTTCGGGAAATCCTTTCTTAGCGGATGCCTACGTCCTAACATCTACCTGCATGCCTTTCTACGTTACAGAAGTAATTAAAATAAAGAACGGTAGCATTTACACAACGAGAGCGTCTTTACAAGAAGGTAGAGTAAAATCTTTGTTGCATCAAAAATTATTATAATTTTAATTTATTTACTTAAGTAGCAAAATAAATGTAATACAGAGCATTAAAACTTAATAAAATAATATGAATAAATCTTGTATACGACTTGTTTTTACTGTCATTTTATTGACTCGTTTGACATATACGGAAAATTAATTATGTTGGTAATTTATTACACCAGGGCCAATCCCTTCCAAAATGATAAAAACCTAAAAAAAATAGTAGTAGGATGAAACCCATTAGAAAAGGAGGGGAATGTGATAAAAATTAAAGGAAAAATAAATTACAGACAATCCGAGTTCGGGAAGTGGGAGGGGGGGGAGCTTTTAAGGCTAAAAAATGGTTTCTCTTGATTTCCGACAAAACTACAAGCCCTATGGAAAAAAGTTCAATGGCAAAGTTGTAGGTAATAAAAAGTTCTACAACTTTTGTATTCGCAATTTTTTCACATAACCTCAAAATTTAGGTGAAAAATTTAAAAAACCAAGTTTTTGGTTTTTTATTTATGAATGAATGAATGAATGAATGAATGAAAAGTTTATTTATATCTTTTTAAAAAAAAAATTTTTTCCTCCGATATTTGGTGAAAACTTACCTTATTATGTCCCAAATACACTGTAATTTATTTGATTGAAAATATTTATTTTTTCGCCTTATTTTAACTTAATACCAAAAAAACAACCTAATTTTCAATCGAAAATTCTGACGTCAAAATATCATCTTTTTTTAAAAAGTTTGGGGGCTTTTTGTTCGTTGAAATATCTACTTTCTGATAGTGTAAAATATAATATACATTACCATAGTAAATTTACTCAGAAAAATGCATACAAACAGTGTGATAATGAGCTTTTACTAAATCAGGCACACGTCTCGAACTCTATATTTTCTCTTGTATCGGCTTTTCGGTAACATTTCAAAAGAAAAAAAATCATCTGATCAAAGTAACGATACCACAGCTAACATTTGACAGCATGTTCATAAACAAAATGATGTCGATAAAAACATTTCAGGTCGTTTGAGAAATTTGCCTGACTTAGTGAAAGCTCATTATCACACTGTTTGTATGCATTTTCTGAGTAAATTTCCTATGGTAATGTATATTATAATTTACACCATCAGAAAGTAGATATTTCAACGAACAAAAAGCCCCCAAACTTTTTGAAAAAAGCTTATATTTTGACGTCAGAATTTTCGATTGAAAATTAGGTTGTTTTTTTGGTATTAAGTTGAAATAAGGCGCAAAAATAAATATTTTCAATCAAATAAATTACAGTGTATTTGGGACATAATAAGGTAAGTTTTCACCAAATTTCGTAGAAAAAAAAATTTTTTTGAAAAAGATAAATAAAAAAACCAAAAACTTGGTTTTTTGAATTTTTCACCAAAATTTTGAGGTTATGTGAAAAAATTGTAAATACAAAAGTTGTAGAACTTTTTATTACCTACAACTTTGCAATTGAACTTTTTTCCATAGGACTTGTAGTTTTGTGGGAAATCAAGAGAAACCATTTTTTAGCCTTAAAAGCTCCCCCCCTCCCACTTCCCGAACTCGGATTGTCTGTAATTTATTTTTCCTTTAATTTTTATCACATTCCCCTCCTTTTCTAATGGGTTTCATCCTACTACTATTTTTTTTTTGTTTCAAAAATTATCGACCCTGGTCTATATGGTATTTGACATTTTATGTTTCATTGGTTTTACAGTACTCCAAAATTAATAATGCGCATGCAGATCTTCGCTAATTGTCGTATTTCCGTATACACCCGAATCATTGAATCGTAAGAGCCCTAAACAATGCACTTGCATTTTACACCTTGTTCAAAAGAAATAGAAGTCAATTCACGGTCATACACAATCGAAAACAATTCGGGCGGTAGGTGACCGTAGCCTGTCAGTCAAAAATCCGTCAGTCCTCTTTAAATATTGGTGGTGACTGCACGTGTTCTCTCTGTGTTGAATTATATAAAGCTGCTATTACATACCCTTCTTGGTTTTGTTTTAAAGTTGAATTTTTCGATTAAATTATTATTTACACAGGTGAAAGCAGTAGGGAAAGTGAAAATGAAGAAGAGCATAATGAAAGTTCAGATGTATCTACAATGTCAGAAATGAAGATAATCCCTGATTCTGATTGTTTTATTTTTCTATTTTCTTTTTGTGATTGTAATAATATTGTGGAATGATCAGTACTGTAAATACTTTTGAACTGAGATTTTAATGATTTGATTTCTACGATTTAAATATAAACCTGTGTTTTAAAACCATATTTTATACAATATAAACCTTGTGTTATTTTAACGTAATGGTAGGAATGATGGTTTTATATAAATAAATAAATAAACCTTATTTTCTTCCATCATTACCCAGCTTCAGTAAGATACTTTAAAGTACTACAAAATTTTCCAATATAATCAATCCAACAAAGATATAGGTATATTATTCGCAATCGTGGGTTTATCCTCGCTATTTTATTACAAGAAATTATCGAAACAAAATCGTTACTTATAAATCAATATTAATCTCTTTTAGCACAAAACACATAATTTTTCTAAATTATGCATGAAGAAAATGCATTTAACCACTCTATATACATATCGTCTTCGGACGCTCCGGGAATATGACAGTTGCCGAACAGTGACGAAGATTTCTATGCGCATTATTACTTTTGGAGTACTGTACATGGTTATATCGAGTTCATATACAAATATTTTTTTTTAATTATTAGGCAAACATGCTCCATCCTAGACCACACTTGTCGCTTTCCATCAGGCGAAGCGATGGTCAAATGCTTGCCTAATTCTAACTTAAAAAAAATCTTAAAAAAAAACTGCATAGAATTGCAATAAGTGTATGCTGTAAAACCAATCTTTGTGCTTTCGAATGACCTTGAGTTTTTCGTTGAATTAAAAGTTATTTTTATTGACTGTATTTCAGTACAATTTACAAATAGGCCATTTTTAAACAAATTTCAATAAATAATTTATTACACTAATACATAATCTAAACAATTCTTAGTTCCTGTCTCCTTCAAAATAATCAAACTCCAATAGCGTAACTTTCGTTTCCGTTATAAATAGTAAATAATCTAAGAAAGGAATATGGGTTTATAGTTGTTTGTAAATTATTATATTTAATATTAATTGTATCGATGTTCTATCCAACGTGAATTCGCATCTAAAACTAAAATATTTGTGTTTTTATAACGGAATGCCGAAATAAGCTCATTTATTTTAAAGATGCATATTTATAACTATCGAACTCGTTTATCAGATTATGTTGTTATTAATTAGGCAAAACAGCTACTTCTAATTAAAATATTTTTGTTTATAGAAAAAGAAAGGAAAATTCCTTTCGATATCAATACCTATTGTAAAAATAAGTAACTTCGTTCCAATTATCTAATGAAAAGCGATGGTAGAGATAGTGAAACAATAGTCCTACGCACAACAAATGCATAAAAAATAACCCAAATCCTCAAAAAAGAAAGCCGGAAATCCACAATACTGTGCTTCTTTTATTTAATTAATTCTCCTTGCGGGTTGATTAAAAGCCCGCTTCCAAAGTTGCCTCGGAGCGTTGCGTCCGCGCCGGCGCCTTGTACATGACGCCAGCGCCGACGCCTCCGCGACATCCAAACAAATTTAATGGCTGGCACATTCCAAACATTCTTGCGGATTCAAGTTTTCGCAGTTTTTGGAGCGAATTGGCTCCGGCTCTTAAAATCCAACTTCGCGGAAACATTCACAAACCGTCTTAAGGTTAAACATAATTCAATGTAAAGCGATACCATTCACGCGAATTTGTGACTCACGAAATTGAAATGACAAATTGACAGACTCATATAAATTTTTCTGCATCTTCAATGTTAACACTAAATAAACAGGAATGTTGTTAATTGGGTATTTATTCTGAGGCTAACAAACAGTCTGTATTTGCTAGAACAAATTAAGTTGTACCAGAATTACTACCAACTCTCTAGCGTACAATCCATTTTAACAAGCACCACAACATTAGCATTGTGATATTGAGAATATGAGAAATATTCAAACTCATTTATAATTGATCTATTCAAGAAACGGTACAATTCCTGTTTTCGATCAGATTGTTTGGTTTAGCTTACAGACAGCGACAATCGATATGAAATAACGGTTTATACGAGATAGTGAACCACCCTTTCCACTCGAACGATTTAATGCAATCGCTTTGTCATTCAAATCACACCTAATGGAGCGATTTATCTCCTAAAGATTATCTCTTCGGCCATATATTTTAACTTAAAGTTAAATTAAACAGTTATATTTCGCGCGCAGCCCATTCTAATCCGTATATGCATTTATAATGTCTAATTGACAGAAATTATGAATACCTCCGCCTACACAACGGTATGGCATCATTTGCGGATAGAAACGATACGGTAAGTGCAATAACTTGTGGCGAATATGAAGATATCAATCACTTTTACTGGGTCGAACGTGAGAAAAAAGTAATGGAATCGAACCTAGAAACGACCAGATCATGAGTTCATGACCTTTTTATTTTTAACATCAATACTATGCGCTTACCGGCTTTGCCGTTAGTGTCAATGTACGGTTTTTAAGCATTTCATTAATAATTAAAATAAAAAACGCATGCGTGCTAGAGACACGCTTTTGTGTTAACGTTTGAAACAAATTTAATTAAATTCTCTTTGTGTTTAATTAGATATTTCTAAGGATTTTCCTTAGAAAGATTCAGCATGTGCTCCAGTTAACAACATGTGTTTGTGCGAATTCCACGCCAACGCGATGTTGATAAAATGAAATATGCGATCTAAATTGAGCCATATTAGGAGTTAATAGGTTTTATTATGATATTTCGGTATGTGGACTCCGAGACGATGTCTGAAATGTCGCAGGTCGTGTTATTCGACCGCGCAAGGCCGTACAAATCCGATGACCTCAGATCACATGAAGCTACTAAATTCCATGGAGTTGCTATAAATCAATTAATATGAAATATGGCTTTTGTGAGCATTGAAAAATATTATGTATCTAGTTTATTACTAATTTACTAGTCCATTAAGATAATGAATAGCTTATAATAGTCCTTTCAAGTTTTTTAAATAAGGTACTTTGATAGATAAAGCGTTTTTATAAAACTGAGTATTTTAGTAGTTTTTCTTTGTTTTATTAGTTTAGTTACTTATTACAAGTTTTATACTTATTTCATTACTCATCACATTAAATCTCAATGGAACTGGTTTAAGAGCCATACCTTTTACAAGTTATTTCTTGCCAAATAGAGGAACGTTAACATTTCTAAATATACGTAGGTTTGAATATCTTCATATTATTTCAATGATTATATTTGTGTTGTTTATATCCATCAAGATCTGTAGAGGAACGTCAATCACTAAATTAAGGGTTAAATTAAGTCATTCATCTCTATTTAAATGTATTCCGATGTAAATTATCAAATTGAATATTAAACCTAATAAAAATAAATTTAAAAAAAACAGCAAGAACGAAAATAAATACTCTAGTAATTCTTAGAACTGGTGCAAGCACATTCTGAACAACGTTTTGATATAAAATAAATTAAACTTTGGTAAATAAATGTCTTAAAAGTGGAGCGAAACACTTCAAAATTTTATGTTTTCGCGTGGGAGTTTTATACAAACACTGAGTAGACGTGATATTTTGTTAAATTAAGTGTGTTTACAAAATGGCGAATCTAGGTCTTAAAACTTTGATGGGCTTGTTTGTTTTAATTTAAGTTTAAGACCTTAGAAATAAGTACTAATTTTTAAGTATATTGTTCACTTATTCTAGTACCTAGTACAGCGTAGTGTATTATCGTCAGATGTATTTGAGAAATAAGGGTGGGTTTTGCGGGTACTCAAAGATCTCTGATATAGATCTCCTTTCATACGCTTTGATGATGCTGGATGCGCCTGCTGGCTTCGTGCTATACAAATATCATAATAAACTTAGGTACTTACTGATATTTCCATGAATGATAAAAAATAAAAATATTTCATAATATATCTATAGGTAATGAAAAATCTACTAATATATAAAGTTAAAGAGTTTAGTTGTTTGCTTGAACAATCTTATCTCGGGAATTACTGGTCCCGGCTACAAACTTTTTTTTCAGTGTTAGATATTTCACTTGTCGAGGAAGGCTAAGAAACGAAGACCAATAGCCGCGGGGCGCAGCAAGTTATAAGTAAATGTATTACGAAATTTCGTGCGATAATAACCTTATTATTCACATAATTTAAAACACAGTAATTAAAAAATCTTATCAGTAAAGCACGTATACGAGTATTATAAATAAACATTTCCAGTTATACGCAAAGCTCGATATTATAATTATAGTGACTATAAATATTGCTTGATGATATCTTAACTTCGGGTCCATAAAAATGTTATTAGCTATTTAGAAATTTAAAATTTGTATCTAGATTAGTTTTAGTGGGTTGTATAAAGCATAAAATATATTAAGTTATTGTGTTTGGATCGTAGAAAGATAAAAATTTATGTTTCACGCAGAATGAAGAAGAATTTTAAATTTAATGTCTTATCCTGCGTGACACATACTATGTATATATTTAAAGCAATGATCAATAGATATATAATATTAATTACCCTGCAAGTTGTTGAAATATATTACAAAATGGTTATTAGTACCTATATCCTATCCTATCCTAGATCCTAGATAGAGTCAGTTATAATATATTAATTCGCAAGCTATACGCGGTTGGCATCAGAGGGAATCTCCTTAGGTGGTTGGAGTCGTACATTCGAAATCGTAGTCAGTCTGTTATCTTGGGAGGCTATAGATCTGACTTTGTTGATGTTACTTCCGTAGTCCCCCAAGGCTTGCACCTCGGTCCCTTATTGTACAATATTTATTTATTTGATATCGATACTTGTTTTAAAAATTCAAAATTTCTGCTTTATGCAGATGACAAGAAAATTTTTAGAAAAATCTCATCCCCGTCAGGACCTCTTACTTCAGGACGATCTTAATAGGCTTACCAATTATTATAAATTAAACAAAATATCAGTAAACACAAATAAATGCCAAAAAATAACTTTTTCTCGAAATAAGGCTACTAAAATAATATGTTTTGACTATAAAATTAGCAACGAAATTATTCCATCCGTTACGTCAGTAAGGGACCTAGGTGTGATCCTCGACGACAAACTTAGTTACCGCATGCACATTGAATTAATATCTCAAAAAGCCTATAAAATTTTAGGATTTGTTTTGAGGCAAGCGGAACCCTTTGATGATTCGGCATGTTTGAAAGTTTTGTACTACGCGTATGTACGCAGTATTCTAGAGTTCGCCAGCGTTATTTGGCGTCCAAGTTATAAATGTCATATAACTAAATTGGAAAAGCTTCAAAAGGTATTTGTAAATAGAATGAAATATAAAAATAAACAATATGATTTAACCTATTCACAAGCTTGCTCTCACTATAAAATCAATACCTTAGAGGATTGTAGAGACGTAATCGACCTTATGTTATTGTATGATATTGTCAATAATAACTTTGATTTTCCTGTTGCTTTAGAATACTTACAATATCGTGTGCCATCACAACGTACTCGTCATACGCCTCTCTTTAGTGTGCCAGCAACCTCTACTAATTATCTCAAACATTCACCCTTTCTGAGAATTCCGAATAATTATAATAATAAATTCTCCTTGGCAGATCCCTTTCAATTATCTCGCTCTAAGTTTAAAAAAGTAATACTACAGCTTATTGACCAAAAATTGTAAAGAAAATCACAAACAACACGCGCACACACACACACACACACGCACATACACTCACACTTGTACTCACTCATATATATTGTTACCTTTTTATTTAATTATAATATTTATTATAATATAGGGTTTGTAATTGTTAATATCGTAACTTTTATACTTTGCTCGCTCACAGTATTATGATTGTTATTGGTGTACCTTTTAATTGGCGTATTGAATTGTCAATATTATATCTAGTGTATGATTAGCTGTAAGGTACCTTTACAAATAAATAAATAAATAATAAATTAATAAAATATACTTATGACTCGCCCGCTGGACAAAATAAATATTTTAAAGAACAAACTTTCATCCATTATTTTATCTCTTTGATCTTATAATTATGATGTAGATATCCCCTTAGAAAATCCTTTCTAAGGGGATGTCTACATCATAGTGGCTACCTGCATGTCAAATTTCAGTCCGATGGCTTAAAGTTGTGTGTGGATAGATCATTCAGTTACCTTTGCATTTTTTATATTAAGATCAATGATTAAGATACAGTTATTTTTCAGAATGTATTACGATAAAAATTTTGACGTAGATAGAGCACATTAGAGTCAAGGAAGCATACAAGTTTCGATCGTGAATGGAATCTTTACATAATTTATATCAAATTATAATAAAATAGGAATAAATTAATATTACTTCTAAGTAAATCAGTTCGCAAGCTTATTTGTTTAGTGAATTAACGAGAATGCCATTCAAATAACGAAAAACCGAACCCATTTATTTTAATATTAGTGGATTCTGGCGCCGATACTGATTTTTGCGTAGTTATTATTTTGACGCCTTCCTTCTACTCTAATATTATGATAAATACATTAAGACCCGGTCTGACGGAAAATTTATTGTTTTTCGTTACGTAAAAGACATTATCCTAAAAATAGACGCTTTAATATTTTTTTTACTCAACATTATGTAAGTTACTTATATTATTTTGAGCTATTTTCCGCTGATAAGTCAAACACAAACAAATAGTCAGATTACAAGTCTATTTTATATGAAATGTTACAATTTTTTATTTTCCATACGATTTTTTGATATATAAGAAAGATTTTTTTTTATTTTAGAAAATAATAATAAAAAGAGACATTTAAAGCAATATCAGATCTTTATTCATAAAGATTTAATCCTTAACAATTTAAGAAATAATACTTCTAAATCTAAACAAAATTATTTTACATAATTTTCTTTATAAAATCTGTGAAATTATGTAAACAACAGCAAAGCGAATCTATCAAAGCGGCTTACTGGTTTATCTTAATCAATTAGTAACTTGAATCCTCTTGAAGTTTGCTGAAAGTTGTGTGGACGTAAACCTTCACTACCTTAGTTATTGATATTCAAACGGTAATGTTGCGAATATTCTATTTTAAAGTTGCAAACGATATTATAGTTAATATCTTACTATTAGTAGTAATTATTAAAATGGAATACGTTGTTTAGCTTTATACATTATTGTCTAAATATGAAAGTAGCAGTTTGATTTGGAATATTTTATGATGGTACAAAAATCATGATATTCATAGTGGGAAATTAAATGAACATAGAAATTGGTGTACGTATTTTCTTACTAATTAGAGTCGGGGAAAAGTTCTAAAATATATCGCGTATTGCATTTCTAAAGCGGAACATCTTTGTTTCAGCAACAATAAGCAGCTAGTTGATCTTTAAATTGTGCATGTATAACCTATAATATCTTACTATACCATATATTATATTGTTTTCACTCTATTATACCTACTTTTTGCTTTACTTTGCGAAGGAATTTCATGCATCCAGATCTTAACATAAAAATATTAAAATTTATTGAGTTTATTTTCTGATGCAACTCTACTAAGTATTTTTTTAATAAAAATGTGGAGAAGGTTGTCTTCGATCTATATCGATACAGATATCTTTTTACATTAATTGTACATACTATAAGTGAAAGCTCAGATAACAAAAAAAGCTCAATTCTATGGAAATTGATTAAGCTGTAAAACTGTCGACGTACCGATAAATTAACAAAGAAATATTGAAAACAAGAATATCTTTAAAACGTTAATCCGTTAATGGGCTCATAAGTGCAATATTTATATAAAAACATTACAAAAAGGTTTTATTAATTCATATCCGATACTTAAGAATGCATCGACTCATCACTGATTCTTGACCGGTTGAGTTGTGTTTAACCTTTTATATCAAAGTTCAGTAGTAACTGTTCACTTGTTATTATTTAAAATGTTTATTCAATACTACATAGTTGTGTGAAGTTTTCTTATGCACGTATACGGATATTGTGAATTACATTTTGTTTGTTGTTTTAATACGATAAAATGAAACAACAGGACAACACTTATTATAAGCTCTTTTAATAATAGACTTTCGTTTATTGTACACTAGCTTACCGCCCGCGGCTTCGCCCGCTTTGTCTAAAACCTAATAAATTATATACTAAAACCTTCCTCTTGAATCACTCTATCTATTAAAAAAAACCGCATCAAAATCCGTTGCGTAGTTTTAAAGATTTAAGCATACAAAGGGACATAGGGACAGAGAAAGCGACTTTGTTTTATACTATGTAGTGATGAATTTAACTACTAGTTACTGAAATATCATATAAAAACTTTTTAAAATCGTCTACTAAATCTCCCTTATTTCTGTGTATGTGTGTTAAGTGTTAACGTATCTGTGAAACCATCCCCACATGTAGATCGATCACGAAGTCTTCACTACCCCGACCGCTGTTATTAAGCCGGGAAATCTGGCCAATATTTATCAATATGTAGCCGAAACCACGTTCCATTGGAAATAGCAGATAAGCACGTACCGCGGCCGCAACGAGCCGTGCCTCACGAAATAAATGCGTGATTTATGAATTTAGTGCATACAAGTTTAACAGGACGCTCTATTAACTAAAATGTACTCTACACCCCCGCGTGAAGGGTCAAAGTCGTGCCCACAAAATTCGCGGCTTATGACACTTCGCATTCCATAGTGGTGAATTACTTAAAAAATCATTTCCGGGTGCATCGTATTTATGCCATATTTCGTAATTTTTGGAGTGCTCTTGTATTTTTAATATTAATATATGAGTGAAGACGGACGGTGTGACGCTTGTGATGAAACATTTACATGTAGGTAATAAACGGTGACCTTACAAGGTTGTCTAGTGGCGCAGTGAACTTGATATCGCATCGTGATTAATAATCTCTAGATCGTTGGATTTATATGGCAAATTTAAAAATAAAATTATTTTAATTTTGATACACAATAATTATGTCAAATAGGTATTTGACATTTAACTCTGTTAATTAGTTTTGACATATATATTATTGGAATATATGGTTTTCATGGCTAATGGAGGGTATTAACTAATTTCCGTTTTAGTAGTATAAATCACCTAATTTTCCTTGCAAAAATAGGTAAACTTGGTCACCTTGCAATCTATAAAGTATTCGTTAGTAATTTTATAACATCGTTGCAACTTGCCAGTAATTATTATTATCAACAACGTTAATTACGATAGCTAGATATAACTATATATTACACTATAACACACGTGGAAATATAATTAATACTAAATAAGAATTATTTGAAGACCTAAGCTTCGATCGAGCCTGAAAATAATAAATGACCCAACACTCACAAGTAGTGAAGTGTTCTATTAGTAAAATAATTTTGATAATCGTTCAATTAAAAGTGTTAGGTACCTGATTAAATAGATTTGTTTTTATTTTGTATTTCTTGGTTTTAATGAAAATACAGCATTTTTATTCAAAGTTCGTTATGAAGTATTCTTGCGAAAAAATAACACAACATTATCATACATCCAAAAATATAATCAGTTATAGGATGCACAGATGTTTAAAAATAATATATTTCAACTAAGGAATGTATGATATCACCAAAATGGATACAATATTATTACTTAAATGCTTCTATAAAAGCTTTGTAAATGCTTTAATTTGGTTTATTGTTAAACCGATTAACCTAAAGGTCATCTTCAAATAAATAGAATGCAATACAAAACGTTTTCTTGTTTGTATGGAATGTGGAAATATACTTTTTGCATAAACCTCACATTACAGAAGAGTTATCACAAGCAGAACAGGAAGACAGCGTCACATCAAAGCTAGTTAGTCCATTGAAATGTTACATTTTTTAGGCCTAACCTTGCGGTTTTTAGAGGACACAATTTTATTTTTTTGATGTGTAGGGGGGGTCAGTGTGAAGCTATCGCCAAGTTTGTGGGGTCGCCACCCTTGTCCCGCGGCCGCCATCTTGAAAATAGCGGTTGAAATGGCTTTTACGATATATCTCTTGAACTATTTATCTGATAAAAAAAAATTTGTTAGCATTATTTGTTGCAAATTAAATTCTCTACAACTTTGGTCCAGTAACTTTTTGTCGTAGAACTATAAATAAAAAAGTTATAAGCGAAAATGTTCAGAAATTAGAGCTATTTATATTTTTCAATAAAACTTTTTTTTATCATTTTACGAAGAAATGGTATCAGACCATTTTTGTAGATTGTTTTTCGATGAGCAACTTTTATCTACAACATTTTTTCATTACGTCAATAGCTAAGGTTTTACAGCGCTCTGAAGTGAGTACTATTTTTCAGTACTAACTATACATAATATATTGGCTATTGGCTCTTTTCCCAGACTCCAGAAAAACGGAAGCACACTGCAGAACTTTTCAGCCCTGCTTTTCGACGTAAAAAAAAACGCGCTTCTAGACTCTACCTCCTGGGTGGTGAAGAAAAGAGTCAATAATTAATTATTAATAATATTGCAAAATTAATTATTAAAATATTATAATAACAAAAAAAAACAATTACTGATGACAAATTATTATTAGTACACACATAATATATGTAACTGTATAGTTAAGAGTACTGAAAAATAGTACTCACTTCGGAGCGCTGTAAAACCTTAGCTATTTACTTAATGAAAAAATGTTGTATATAAAAGTTGTTCCTCGAAAAACAATCTACAAAAATGGTCTGATATCATTTCTTGTAAAATGATAAAAAAAAGTTTTATTGAAAAATATAAATAGCTCTAATTTCTGAACATTTTCGATTATAACTTTTTTATTTAGGTATAGTTCTTCGACAAAAAGTTACGGGACCAAAGTTGTAGAGAATTTAATTTGCAACAAATAATGCTAACAATTTTTTTTATCAGATAAATAGTTTAAGAGATATACCGTAAAAACCATTTCAACCGCTATTTTCAAGATGGCGGCCGTGGGACAAGGGTGGCGACCCCACAAACTTGGTGATAGCTTCACACTGACCCCCCCTACACATCAAAAAAATAAAATTGCGTCCTCTAAAAAATGCGACCCAAAATGTAACTTTTCAATGGACTAAGTAACAATTATAATTATTTATAATTGATATGTAGTTTATTAAACATTATATAATTCTATTTAAAGATTGACGTAATGCCTGTGTTGATTAATGTTGCAATTTAAGATAAACTACAAAAATTTATATCGATAAATAGCTTAAGGGTGGGTGTGGTTCATGGGCTTTATTTTGACTACTTTAAAAATACCTAAACTATATTTCTGGGATAGGTTTAGATACTAGTGTATGATAACTGGAAACTGAACATGTAAAATGTAAAACATTTGTATATTTTAAACAAGATTATGCTTATGTATGCAGTGACTCTACACACCACAAAAGTATCGAATATATAATAAGATTTTAAACAAAAGACATGTTTTATCATTGTCACGCAGTGTTTAATGTGACCCAATTCTAAGTTAACGCTGGCATCAAAAATCTCGTTCCCAATAAATTAAAAATAAATTAAAAAAATAAAAGCAAAATAATTAAAAATAAAACAAAAATACACGTCATTAATTAATCAGTTGAGTGAGGAACTTTCCCGGTCTTCGTAATTGATCAACTGTCAGTGCCTTTTCACACGTACCGGTTGCCGGGTAGCCGGCGCCGGATACCCGGTGTCAAATAAGCTTTCACATGTCCCGGTTGATGCCGGCAGTATCGGCTAGAGAGCCGACAAGAGTACAGTCTCGTTCTATAGTTTCAAAGATGGACCGTGAACAAATAATTGCAATGTGGCTTTTATATCGAAGACGAAATTATCTGCGCCGGAAAGAAAAATCAAGAAATTATTGGGTTCATCCAATTAATATGAAAAGAGAAGCATTAGGTGCATTCTATACATTATTCCCAGATCTACGAGCACATGAAGACAGGTTTTTCAGTTTTCTCCCGCAGACTGTACCTGGGTGACTCACCGGCCGGCGCGTCTGAAAGCTAGTTGCGTGTTCCATACACCACTGTCAGTTCGGCCGCCGGCTAACCGATGCCCGGCGACCGGACGCACAGTGGTGGTTCCGGCGCGCACCCGGCAACCGCCTGCCGGATAAATTACGCCGGTACATGTGAAAGCTATGTACCATGCCCATACACTTCACCACCGGGTAGCCGGCGCCGGCTACCCGGCAACCGGTACGTGTGAAAAGGCACTCAGCATCAGCCACTCCGAATCGCGGCCGCTTTAATACAGTAAGTGCCTTTTCACACTACCCGGCTGCCGGGTAGCCGGCGCCGGCTAGCCGGTGGTGAAGTGTATGGGCATGGTACATAGCTTTCACATGTACCGGCGTAATCTATCCGGCAGGCGGTTGCCGGGTGCGCACCGGAACCACCACTGTGCGTCCGGTCGCCGGGCATCGGTTAGCCGGCGGCCGAACTGACAGTGGTGTATGGAACACGCAACTAGCTTTCACACGCGCCGGCCGGTCAGTCGCCCAGGTACAGTCTGCGAGAGAAAACTGAAAAACCTGTCTCATGTGCTCGTAGATCTGGGAATAATTTATAGAATGCACCTAATGCTTCTCTTTTCATATTAATTGGATGAACCCAATAATTTCTTGATTTTTCTTTCGGGCGCAGATAATTTCGATATAAAAGACACATTGCAATTATTTGTTCACGGTCCATCTTTGAAACTATAGAACGAGACTGTACTATTGTCGGCTCTCTAGCCAATACTGCCGGCATCAACCGGGACATGTGAAAGCTTATTTGACACCGGGTATCCGGCGCCGGCTACCCGGCAACCGGTACGTGTGAAAAGGCACTAACAGTGAAATTTCCCAGCAAGATTTCTACAATATTTTCACAGTGAATTTGTCTCTGGCACCCCCATCAATCAATCTCACGTTTCAACTCTTAAATGGCGGAATTACTTTTATATCAGCGATCTTTTTGAGATGTGCCTGAAATATTACCTAAACGACGTACATTTACGTATCAAGACGTTAAAGTAATGAAGTTTTCGAGCTGATTTCCTTTATCGCCGCTAATCAGAATGATTGATGTTTGCTGTTAAAACTCCTATTAACTCAATTTTAATTTGCTTTGTAATTGTCGTTTTCTTTGCATAATTAGGATATGCTTACTTTAAGCTTTGAAAGACAAATGAGAACATTAATTAAATAAGTACTTTGTATTAAAAAAAATCATACATTTTTTATCAAATATAAAAAAATAACGTTATTACTCTTACAGTTACTTATAGAACAACATACTCAAAAAATAATAATATGTGTAGCTTAATTATGCCAAACCGTTAAGAAAAGACAAGATATGATTGAGTACGTTCTCTAATTTGGTAATTCTTGGAAAAGTTCATGGAATTTTTCGATAAATACTCTCTAATCCAAACATAATACAAAGAATTAAATCTTAACTGTACGCGGGCAAAGCAACGGGAATCACTATCATTCAAAATTTAATCAGTTAATAGACTGATGCCATCGAGTTAAATAATTAAGTTTCGTCTGAGACAATGGTGCTTGTGATATTTATTGTAACCTTTAAATCTTGTACATTGTCTCTGTGTGTAGTGAGGTTCGTCTTTTTGCTATTTATTGGTTACATTGTGAACTTTACACTGCACAGTATAAGAGATAACATCGAGCCCTGCGTATAGTTGTGAAATGGGTAAATGTATTTCTTTAAATAAACTATTTATACAAAGATGATGTTTTTATTTTTCATTTAAATTTTCTATGCACAATTAAATCCACAATTCTGTTAAAACATTAATGTTTTGCCAACCCATTAAAACTAGTGTACTAATATGTCTTTATGTTTTTGTATTGTAAATACAAACAGTACTTTATGAATTTTTATTTAATAGAATTTTGTTAAAATTGTTTGTTATTGTATTTTCAAAGGCATCACAGATACTATCACATTATTGCCTATGTACTACTTTGATTAAACCCTGCATTAAATTATAAATCACGTTATTAATGTTAGCATAACAAGCGAATAAATAAATCAAACGCGGGCTCACGTTACATCAATGAAACTTAAGATTAAACAGCCCCTATCGTTATGTCGAACAGACGTAATTAATGTTACTGAACTACCTCCAGCGATATGCAATTTTAATGTAATTCAGGCTCGTTCGCGTGACACTATATAGAGTAGTTCCTTAATAATTAATGTCTTGTAAGCAAGTCGGAACTATCTCCGAGGCGTGAAAGCCACTGGCATTTGACATATCCAATTAGCACCGCATCCGGTACATAGTGGCGCTACTATAGTCCTAGCAGGGACGGACTTGGGGGCTGAAGATTATAGGAAATAAAACAGCCCAACTATTTGTGCTCAACATTTAAAAAGCGAAACATGCTATCCCTCATTTTATTTTGTTTAGTATTTAAGAAGAAATTTTAAATTATGACGTAGCTACTTGGTTGACTTCGTCATAATTATTTATAAGTTAAGAAATATAACGTTTCATTTTATTTTTCAGTCGCTCCAGCTCCTGCCGCCTCCACATGTGACTTAAGTAAAAAAAGTATAGCCTATTTCACACAGAAATACAGCTTTCTACGGGTGAAAGAATTTTCACACCGAACCAGTTTTGAAGCTTTGTTCTTTAAAATATGTGTAAAGAATGGCAATTCAACAAATAATATACCTATTTAATTATTTTTTATGTATGCAAATTTAATGCGTAATAGAACATTGCATTGCATGAGATCTTTAATAAATATATTTTCTTCTTCTTCTTCTTCTTTTTAGCAAATGGCAACTCCCGATCCCAGTGAGGACGGATTCTGCCAATGTCAAGTAAATATATTTTTAATATATTTAGTGTTTCATTTGAATCCGCCCCTGGCGGCTACTGTGTGTTGACAGTCGCCTGTGGTTGTGATTTCTTCAAAGGACATCGCGCCAGTTTATTAACTTACTAGTGTCTTTCAATGGAATATTATTTGATACAAATAAAGGAGAATGCCCATGAAAGTATGGACCACAGTATAGTGTTGCGTCAATGCCAGAGTGGTTTTGGAGGGTTCTTCGATATTCAAAAGATTTTTACCAATTGATTTTTTTGTGATAAAAACAGGGGTTTTCAAGATATTGAGAAAAATGTGAAATAACCTCAAAACTTAAATAACCCCGATTTAGTTAGGTTTATGTGTGATTTAGGTAGTATTTTATCGTCCGAAGGTTATTTTTCGTTTAACATATTTAATCTATGCGTAGAGCTTATGCTTTCAGACAAAGTCTATCTGTTCATCGGCTAGTGTAGGTAGGCACCAGAAATCTTCACGGATTTCAAGAAAACCTAAATATATAAAACAAATAAGAAATAACTGGTTAACTAACCAAGCTATGTCATAATAATATTTTTTTTATATATATTTATTAAAAGAACATTTCGGCTCTCAACAATGATCGCTTTAGTTATTTGTATCGATGATCGATACAAATAACTAAAACGCCTTCCTTTTTGTCAACTCTTTTTGTCAGATTGTTCTAAGAAACATTTTTTGCATGGAATCAAGTATATTTTACTTCACTATCTATGTTAAAACAACATACAGTGTATAAACAACACCTTAAAGAGTGATTTTATGTTAATTGTTTTTTTGGTAATTCAATGAAAACAATAATCGATATTAATACACCATAGTAAATGTAATAATAGTTACCGCTTGGTTACCGATGTAAGCGGTAATGGATACTAAATCTATAGAGAGTGCTGATTTACACAGGGTCAGTAGACAAGTCAGTCGCAGCGCCAATTTCGGCGCCGCGACTGACTTTAACTGTTTACATGAAGTAAGTAGTAGTGGTGCGTTTCTCACGGTGACCACACGTTTGTGAAGTCAGTGGGAAAAATGAATTCGCGAAAACAACTGAAACGACGATTTAATTATTTGTTGAAAAATTTATCAATTTTGCTGTTGAATGAGTTAATAGAAATTGTAGAAAATGAGATAACTAAAAATAAACGACAATGGGTAAGAAAATGGATTTAGGGATTAAATATCCCAAAGGCACTCGTTTTTGCCATATAATTGCACCAATTTTAAGGTTTCGTCTTCGCTTACGGGTCATTTTTATCGCCAGCGAAAAAAACGTGGTCACTCTACAACGCAGCGGCAGTGACTAACCACGCACTGACTTGTCTGTTTAACACGGGGTTTATTTGGCTGACGCGGGGGTGCGCGGGTGGCCGGGGGCGCCAACTGACTTTAAAATATTCGTTCAACTCAGCGCTGACTTCAAGCCTCTGTACTGACTTCAAATCTGTTTACACAGGGTTTTTTTCGGGTCAGCACTGATTTGCCTCGAATTTGTAGTCAGTTACTGACCCTGTGTAAATCAGCACTACCGGATCTAAACAATTACATGTCTAATTAGATTTTACAAAACATTCCCTGTTCAAAATATATTTTCCGATGG